>JAYJLV010035032.1:0-17778 GCA_036873485.1 Torymus texanus
GACCCATTAAGTTTAAACAAACTACTTGTGATATCAAAAAATGGTAAAGGAACTTTTGGTTCAGAATTTCACCCTCTGTACGATGGTGTGTATACCTACCTACATTTTCTGAACAAGTTGTATATGGCCGAGTTTCTGTGAAATCGAGAAACCAAAAAATAGATTTTCTTTTCCCATTTTTTTGACCCATACTTTTGGATATATCAGAGGTCAAAAACTGATTTTTTTACATTTTTTGCCGATTTTTATTAATTTCTAACTCCTCAGGGAAGCATTTTTCGCCATAGACATAAGAATAGTTTCTTTTTTGTATATTTTCTCAGATATTTAATAAAAATTGTTCTATAGCAGTACGTCTATGCTTTCACTTAAATATATGCAAATGAAACATATAAATTTAGAAAATTAAAAGTGGGATCAGGATTTTTTCTACCAAAAAATTGATGAAAATACCTTTTTATTGTCCAAAAGTGTCTTTATGAGTCCTGGAATGATTATCAATCGTTTTTGGATCTAAAAAAATTCAATCAGTTGATGATTTTTAAAAAAAAGTCTTGTATAGGTATAAAAAATGGTAAGAAAAAAGTTTATGTAAGATATTTTGAAATTTTGCATTGTTTTTGAGATAGAAAATCCGTTAAGATTAAAAAAATTTGGGGCAAATTTCGTTTTTAAATTTCAGGATTTTTATTAATTTATAGCTTAAAAACGATGCAAATTTCGAAATATCTTACATAGCCTCTATTTCTTGCAATTTTTCGTAGAATTTAACTATATTTTTTCAGACCTATAAAAGATTTTTTTTTTAAATCACCAACTGAATGAACATAAACGTGAAGCATAGACGTACTGCTTTAGAACAATTTTTATTGTAAAGCTGAGAAAATTCTACAAAAAAAAACTATTCTTATGTAGCAGTTATAAATTAATGAAAATCTGCAAAAAATCAATTTGACCGCTGATATATGCAAAAGTATGGATCAAAAGAATCAGAAAAAATTCAGGGGTATCTGAAATAAGTAGCAGAACATTTTCTGAGAGTTTCAAGAAAATCTATTTTTTTATCTCTCGATTTGACAAAGACTCGGTCATATGTACATAAGTATACGTGACTTGAGAAAGAGTAGAGGTGAAACGATTTGGCGGTTCTGCGGTGAGAGAGAGAGAAAGAGAGGTGAGCGTAATTGCCGGATATTTCATTAGCGTGTGGGTTGTCGGTATGGACGATGACGAATCGCGTGATGTATAGGAGTTTTTGCATATTTAGGCACGCTGAGTATCGTTCGTCATCGTTTTGGCAGTAACCTTTGACATGCAAATTACAATGCACTTTTTGTCGTGCGAAAGTAGACTGACGTTTCTTTGAAAAATTGGGAAAACTGGTAATCTTTTCCCCTTAAAATGAATACTATAGTTAATTTAAAAGATTTAAATAAAGTGTTTAAAATTTGGTCCATGTATATAAAAAAAAATTAAATCTAAAAAACAAATTTTTTTAAATTTGTTAATATAATCTTTTAAAATTTTTATAAAGAATTGTAATCGCTATTTTACGTCTTAATGTGGGAGAATATTTTTTTAGAAGCAATCTTTAAAGTTCATTCAAAATTAAATATATTATATATAGTGACAGTAGAAAAAGATGAATACAGTAAGACCTGAAGTTTCATTCGACTTTACAAAATTGTGCAAGTATAATATTAATAATATAGAATCAGTAAAAAAAGTACAGTAAAAGACATGAAAAATCATTGGACTTCGCCAAATTGTGCAAGCATATATTTCAATTTTCTATGTACCGCAACCTCGATGAAGAGCCTCCTCCAAGTTTCTAATGGATTGTCAATGTCATAGACATCCTTCTTCGACTTTTAGAAATCTCATCACTGCAAGAAGTAGTCAAGAATCAATGAGCTCAACAGTATAAGTTTCAAATCAAATTTATCAATTTTAGTTTTCTTACGAAAGTTAATTATAGAAACGTGAAAAAAATGAGAACGATCTTATACTTTTTTCCCATTGTTAATTCGTTATGCTAATATTGAACTCTTTTTACAACCTACTTATAAATCTATTTATCACTATTATAATACTAAATAGAAACCATTTTTCTACAGCTTAATTTTTTTTATATCTCCTTATAATTTAATTTAAAAAATCTGCATTTCTTATTCCAACCACTACAATATCTTATTCACCGCATTACTCAACCTATAAGAAAACTCCGTATTCCACCAATAAACGCAATATGGCATCACTGGCGTCACCGTAAAAATCAAACACCAAACTATTTGCAAACCATCGTAGAAAAGACATTATTCGTCTAACAACCTAGTTATACGACTCAAGCAACATACACTCACAAACTATCACTCACTCGAACCGTATCTTCATCACACATAGCTTTTTCCCATCAACCACACATCGCGCATTCACCTCACGTCTTTCGCTTTATAATACACGTCGACGATTTTTTCACTTACACGCGTGCATCACGTTTGATGTTGAAATCTATGCGCCGGACGACTTCCGCGCTTTCGCAGCCGTGTATGCGTTCGGGAAAATTCGCTGCTAAGAGAGAAAAGAATTTCTACAGTCCAGGGGTTCTCCTTCCTTCTATGCAGAATATCGTCGTGTAATTATAGATTCTCGAGACTGAATATGTGGATGTTTATAGGTGGCTACGATGATGTTTCTTTAAAAGTCTCGCGTAATGGTTTACTATACAGCCGCTTTGGTAGAGGGGTAATTAAAGGAGTAGTTAGAGAGGAGATGGTTTGATGTTTGAGTGACAGTTTGATGTAAGTGGTTGTAATGAATTTTGTTTCATTTATACGTATTGCATAATAAAATCTAAAATTATATATTACTATATACTATACATATTTTAATCAATAAATGCGCATACATGACGCAAAAATTTAGTAAAAATGACCATACTGATACGAAAATCTATCACAGACTATAAAGACTCAAGAGATTACTATACTATTTTCAGAAATTTTTCTAGAAGTATAGACAAAATTTCTGCATTGTATTGTAAAGTGTACTGTAAAGTACGGTATTTTTTTTGGCTCTTTACAGTTTGTGGTAGCTTTACGTGACACTATAGTAATTTTAAAAACTTACTAATTACTTATTTTCCCATTACACTCTACTCTACAATTATTTCCAAAAAAACCTTTTATATCCATATACACGTATATGCAAAGAGCAACCTTACACGAACACACGTATAATTACAAGTATACAATTCCTCAACACCGAAAGCTTAACGAGGCAACACCCAACTCATCACATAAATATATGCAGCAGCACGCACGTGACTACCTTCTCAAAAACCACTGCAGCTAAATATTTGTCTAACTCTTTCACAACCCACAGAAACCCTGCACAGGTCCATCGCGTTTGTCTCACCTCATTACAATAACGGCGACCCATTATCCTCTCTTCTACGAATCAAGCGCACTATATACATGCAACCGTAATGTTGTTGCCTCACTTCAAATCAACGAAGCTCGTAAAAAAAAAGAAAAAATAGAACCGTTATTAAGAAGCGAACTCTATGCGTTAGATGCGACTTGTGGCGCATCTTCACGCACACGTACGCATACACATATATATAATAAACACACGCTAGCGTCTTACGATTCGTTTGGCAAACATATAAAATAGGCACAATCCGCGTGATGAGGATAGGAATGACAATAGGAAATATATACGTAGTACACCGTTGATGACGATATGTTGTGCATTCGCTATAGCGGTTATCTCGCACGCGTAGAGTACGTTATGTATGTATATAGGTATACATGACGTATATTGTACTGGAAAATGAGGTTTTAGGGTAGTAGGATTTGGGAATATCTCGTGCCACACGTGAGTTCGCGATGGTTTATGGATCGACGCGTGTGATAAAAAGCTTAATGGACTGATGATGGATATTATATATATGAATGGTTGATTTTTCGGATGAACAGCGTGGTATGCGTGTATGTAAGGAACTTTTGTGTCTATAGAACCTCATGTGCAATTGTTTTTCATATACCTATACACTTTGCATTGCTAATAAAGTACGCGGAAAAATCGCTAATACTTTTGCATAGAGTATTGGAATCTTATAATGGTCGACACTCAGCGAGCATATTAATATGCTTTGGAAGATATATATATATATATATATATAGCGTGTCGTTATATATACACGCATTACACATATATAGGAGACAATGTTATTTTACGCGCGGAAAATATTCTACGTCGTGTCACAGTCAATATACTTTATAAATCTATATAAACAACCGAATAAAAAGTGACCTGCCGTCTATTAACCCAAACCTTATTTCTACAAAAGAACCAGACCAAGTATATAGTATATATAGTAAATATACCAACATTCCTCTTCTTCTTTCTGCTCCTCTCTGTAAACATCCTCCGCCCCTTATACACAAAAACCTCGTAGATACACCCACTATACTTACTATCGATACTAACAATAATAATAACAACAACAACAACAACGATACACCCAAAGCGGACTGCTCTTAATTGGCGTACCGTTTTTGCGTGGCGCGCGCGCGCGAAAAGCGTGTTTTAATATTTGGGTCGAGTAACAGAATAACCGAAGCCAGCGGCGGTGGCGGCATCAACGACGACGATGACGACGACGACGCATTGTTGTATATATACCGAGACCGCAAAAGTCCAATTACAATTACCGCAGAGAGGCGGTAAGAAAAACAGCTCGCTATGTTGCTTCCTTTTTTTTTTTGTGTATATGGTAGATGGTTGGAGAGAGGTTACGAGTGAGGTGAATTAACGTGGGCAGAAAGAGAGTAGTTGCGAATTAACGTTACGCATGCGCACAAAGGAAAAGTAGTTTTTTTTTAGGTACATGCGTATAGCTGATAGGTGTTATACATTTTTTTTTGTGAGACAAGGGGAAGTAGAGTATTATGGAGGTTGGCCTACTTTGGGAGGGGTTTATATTGGCGAACGAAATCGAGTTGTATTTATACATTGAGAGAAATGATATAATAAAAATTACTATAATGCATAGGAAAACGCTGGGACATATTTGAAAAATCAAAAAAAATTACTATATTTTATTATATATCATTTCTCTCAGTGTACCATGATTCAATGTAGTGTTGTATGGTATAATGTTGAGTGAGTTGTAGTTTATATTTTGTGGTACATAACGAGTCGTTAAAACAATTAGAATATATTTATCGTATGTATTTGGTAATGACACAAGTCGAATTGTTTAACGGAATTTTATATTTATACTTTCTCCTGTAGCTAAGAGACAATCTGTTCAATAAAATTTATCTTATTATTAGATACAATAATAAGGCATACCACCGCAGATATTATATTGTACCATAATCATTAAGTTTAATTTCCTCTCTATTCTACTTAGACTTTTATTGCAAAATATCCAATATTCAAATCCCAACTCCAGCGTCACGCCTAAAAAGGCTATAATACTAAACCGCGCGGCGGTAACAAAAAAAATGACCTCTCCGCTATACTACTCCACTCACTTCCTAGCCCTCAATCCACATCGGTTCTCTTTCTCTATCTCTCCTTATATTCTATCACAATAATGAATTAACCTAACGGACCGTCTGAAACCCCGCAATCTCTCGACGCACAATTAAGATTTATCCAATTAGCGCGTGCGCACGCGTCCGAACAATACACCTGTTGTTTTTTCTTCTTGTCTTTTATCAGATTTGAGGATCTTTGGTTATGAGTCGATATAGTACAGATATGTGTGGTCACAAAATGCAAATGTTATTGATGCAGGTGTGGAAAAAAGGGGTTCAGTTGTTATTGGTTAGATGAGTATAATATTGGAAGAGTTTTGCATGTATATGAACAATTCTATGGAAAACATTATTATAATTGCTGAGAGGGCAATATTTAGGTACGAAAAATCGGGTACGAGACCGATTGAGTGGCAAAAGCTTTTTGTACGTAGGATAACTGTAACTTTTAATGTTTTTTACAGAAACTAGTGTATTTTATGGTCGTGTTGGAAATCATATTACTTTTAAAGGAATCAACAGTTTTTCAGTCGGTAATAAAACGCAAATGGAAGCACGCATTCACTGACCTGGTAAAATAATTTATCTTTTAAAAGGGATAATCTTAATGCATTTTTTTTTAAAATAAATTTATTGTTGGTAAAAACATTTTTCCTCAGGTTCATCGTTCTTATAATTTTGTTATATTCAATGTAGCAAAACAAAAAACAAAAATAAACATTTTTATGTATTTTTTGTACTCAATTAATTGATCTTTTCTATAGAATTACACATTAATGTCTCATTTATAAACGAGATTCTGAATGCAAAATTTACCGAGTGATTTTAAAGCGCTGATAAATAATATTTGTTCGTTGCATCATTTACCAGCTCCTATTATATCTTATAATTAAGAAAATATAAATCAGATATTAGGTTAGTAGTGCAACATATTATACATTATGAAAAAAACAACAACATAAAGTTCAATTGAACAGTAAAGAAAAGATACAAAAATATTATGGTTTCGGAGCATGAATGAAGTCCCTTTGTTTTATCATTTCTAGAAAAAGAAGGTTTTTATGTTAGAATAAAAGAAATATTTTTGACATAATTATCTGATTATTCTAGCAGCAGAACAACTTTTTACCTTATTAAAATGACTTTTGTTCGAATCAAACCTAATATTAATTATATTTCTGACAATATAAATAGTTTTAGGAGCAAACCATTCATATATGAATACCAAATTAACTTAAATGACATTTACTATGGACCACTTTAAATACGAATCCTTACCCAATTCTGAATATTGGATTGGCAATAACATTATAATAATGAAGAAATCGGTACATTCAGAGCTGACCTTTTCATCAAAGTATATACATATTGGGTAACAACCAAAAAAAAAAAGTATACAGTGTTACAAAAAAATTCTGTCCACATTTGGATCACCGTAATCCACGGTTAGAGAAAACAGATCCGTTAGTGTAAATTACAGGTACCAGAACTCACTCACACACATAAAGGCAGCACCCAAAGTCCGATCGAAATCACGGTACCCGGAGAGCAGATATATATATATATACACACACACACACACACACACACACACACACACACACACACACACACACACACACACACACACACACACAGACTTTACTATATCTGGTTTGTGTGTGTATATATCTTGTGCCGATGTGAGTACCGTTGTAACGCGCGCACAGCAACTTCGTTATCAGCTGTTAGCTGCTCGTTACACCGGAAAGAGCTGAAAAGCGCGCGAGAACTATAATATGTGCTCTTACACCGGTAACAAAATTTTGGGGAAAATATTTCTTAATATTTTCGAATGTAGAGAAAAAACGTGGTTTCTTAGCGCGTTGAGAAATAACATATTCACTGAGAAAGAAATATAGTAAAAATTATTAAATGTTTTGTAAAAATTACCATACTGTGCCATAAGGCCACAGTAAAAATCCAAAAGATTACCATACTTTATAAGAAATTTTACTAGAATATTATGGAAAAATTTACTATAAACTATAGTAATTATTTGGGTCTTTACAGTCTGTGGTGGCTTTACGAGACAGTATGGTAATTTTTACAAAAAAACTTAATAATCTTTACTAAACTTGTAGTTTAATGTACGGATACAATTATCCGAGACAATGAAAACGAAGTATATATAACCTTGGAAGGTGTAATCATCTTCAAAATACTTTTTTAGGTTTCGTAGACTATGTGGAATATAATTATTCATTGATATAATCAGCAGATAAATTGAATATGCTATTCCAATTTTGATTAATACAATCAACAAAATCGTTATAATTATTAAAAAGTTTTTCAATTCCTATAATACTTTCTTTTTTTAAGGTAACGATACTACAAAAATTTTGTTTGCCTAACATCGTTCAAGAGTGCACTCCTCTTTAACTATAGCCAGTCATATAACGTGACTAATTTTGTTTAATGATAATTGTCATTCCAATTTTGATAATATTAAACTATTCGCTATGTCAAAGTCAATGTCACTGGCTCAAGGCACACTTGATACTCTTTAAAAAAAGTACGTAACGAAATAATTCATATTTTCGACAATATTTTAACTGGTACATTCGATAATATAATCTTCATAATTAAACAATTCGAAACCTAGTACAACCTGCAACGTCGTACGTCAAATTGAAAAAAAAATCTTGTAGTTTCCTTTAACTTTATATAGCTCATTATCGTCTACACTGAGAAAAAAAGGCGTTAACAATGTTAATTTTATTGCTTAGTAAAATTAAGTAATGTTTTCTAGTACGTTGTTTTCTTTTTGTAAAATTAACTATAATATGCTATTTAGTTATTTTCATATATAATTATTAGTATTAACGTACTATAAATTATATAGTAACTGAATTATCATATAGTTCACTCAAATTTTCAGTATATTTTACTATATTTATTTTGTACAATTTAATATATTTCTTTTCGAATAAGCTTTAATATTTAAAATTTTACTGCATATATATAATATAATACCCACTAACATATTCATATCCATATATTCATCATAATTTTGTTTCCATCTACATATTGTACGTATCACCATAAAATAAATCTGTATCCAAAAACACAACATTTTATACATGACTTTCATTTGAAAAAATACTACATAGTACTTCCTGAATGATAAATACCTCAGCCTCCTTCACCAACACTCGAGCACCCAAAAAACCCAAAACAACCCCTACACCATCTTTCTACCACCCTTTATTATCATCATCAAAATCCTCTCTCCACCCCCACCCCCACAATAACAACAACAACACACGTGACACCACACGCACGCGGGTCACTCGCCGCTCGCTCACGTCCATACTGTATATATCTACTACCACCACCACTACCACTACCACACTTCTTTCTCCATATCACTTGTACCTCTCTCTCTCCTGTTTGCCTCGCGCTCGTACGCTCACTCGCACCGGTGTATAATACGACAACGACGACTCTTATACTCGTGGTGGGAGTTGGTTCTGTTATAGTAGGCCACGAGGCGGCTGCGCACGTCGGTCGCGCTTGTACTCTCACCGACAGTCTCCGTCTGGCTCGCTTACGCGCGCCTGCGTCCAGGACTCTCTAATTCTTGGTGCTGCGCTTTTTTTTTTCTTTTTAAATATTTTTCTAAAGTCACATTTGGTATACGGTACCTGTATACATCATATATATAAAAGAAAACAAAACCGTGGTTATACATATATTTACATATATAAATATATATATAAAAACCATAAAAAAAAAGTGTATATGTACCAGGAGGCAATGTTGTAAACAGCAGGCTAACTCTTTCTCTGTCTTTCTCTCACATACACACTCTATGCGCGTCCTGGAGTATCCGATAATGGCGAATCGCCGCGGCTCGCCGCCTTGCGAAACGCCGCTGACGAGCTACTGACTAGTAGCTTTTTTTTCAATCGCAAGTATATATATATATATAATCAAGAAGTGATACATATATATATATAAAGAATTAATATATAAAAGTTCGGGTCGCGATATGGTGTGACAGGAGCGATAAATTTGGCTATTATAATCCTGCGATAAATATATACCATATATATAGTGTGCGAAGAAGAAGCAGAAGAAGAAAAAGGAAACCAAAGTGAGACGAAGCGCACCTGTGAGATGATAGGCAAAGCCGCACTGGGCCTCTGGATCGCTCTGCACTTGTCGAGTCTATTCGGTAAGCTAATATATATACATATATATACACACTCTTTATGTATGTATGTATGTGTGAATGTCTTTGCTTTCTATCGGTTCTATATATGATCTTTTTCCTAGCGCGTGCGCGTTAATTAGGAAACTGCCGTAAAAGACGCGTATATATAGTAGATGCGGCGCCTATTGCGAAAAGAATGCTACGAGCGCGTGTATGTTTTTATGTGTATGTCATTTATATATACCTAAACATGAGGATAACCATCGAAATCACCGGTGTGTCTGTGTATCTTATAATATATTGATAATTTAACGTATATTACGCAATTGTACATAGATAAATAGCGGGTCATAAACCAGCAGTAAGGACGTACTGACAAATTACACTTGGTGGTATATAGCTTCCCTCTCGCATATAACTAATGGAAAGTATATATAAGAAGACGAATCCCGGCGTTACAAAACCATTACAACTGGCCACGCGATTTACGTGTGTCTACTGTATGTATCTATATATATATATACGCGCGGTAACCAATGTACAAGTGTCCTGTAACTTAGTAGGTATATATATATGTGTATACGTAAAAAAAATGGAAAGAAGAATAATCGTTACGCTGATATAAAGCGACGCGCGCGAGTGATCGTATATATAATAATTGTATACACGTGCAGTGCGCATCGATGATGCTGGTTTTTCCTCGTTGCGTGCGGAGCGCATGGTCACTTTCACAATAGAGCAGCGGCAGTAGTATATAAATGTCACGATACGCGGGTGAAGAGTGATAATATTATAGAAGTAGATCAGGATTTATAGAATTCAATTTTAGCGCGTTTTCCATTCAAGTTGTGATAGTTGATATAAAGTGCGGTGATGTTGTGGGTTTGGATGGGATTTTTGGAGTACGATGATGGATAAGAGAATGTTGGATATGTATAAATGAGGTTTAAGGTTTGATGGTAAGGATGGGGTTTATGTAGGTTAATCGGTTATAGTTTGGTCAGATATCAGTAGTTGAAATTTAAAGAAGTATTCGTATGTGTTTATCTTTGCAAAATGTAAAAGATGTTTACAAAGTAAAAATATATGTTAAGAACCTTCGATAAAAACTCACAAAAGTATATGTAATCTATATCAATATATTTAAAAAGGACAAAGAGTAATTAGAGTTAATTTAAAAATTTTATGAAATATTCCTAATTTATTATAAGATATGATGTTGATTACGGTTCGTTGATAACTTAACAAAACCCTAAAAAAAAACTATACCTATCCAGGCTTCTCGACCCATCATTCAATTACGCGCACATTCATAAACTTTCGCAAACCCACCTACGCATACCAATTATCAATAACACACGTCAACAGGTCGAACAAATTACGAAAACTTTTGTAAAAAAAAAAAAATTCCACACACCAACCACTTTTTGTCAACCACATACATATATCTATAATAAAACATTTTCACCAACCAACATATAGCAACGTTATCAGCAACTAATTTGCGCTAATGAGGAGTCACTCGCATAAGCAATTAGCATTCGTACGTGCGCACATCGCTCGGCAATAGCAAAAAAAATGCCCCCCCTTCGAATATACACATGATGATAATATATATACTCCCGGACGAAACGAAGAAAATTTGCGCTCGGCAATGTTGTAGTAGTAGTAGTAGTTGCAAAACACCTTCTTTTCTCTGTCTCTTCCTTCCGATTGCTTTACATAATAATAGAGATATTAGCTAATACTACGTACATATGTATATGTATACGGAATGCCGTAACGGGAAGTTTCAGCCACAGCGTGGATATTATGCGAGAAAGAAAGAGAGAGAAGGAGAGAGAGAGGAATTAAAATGTCCGATATTCATGAATTAACGTTGTACTGTGTAATAATGCATTTTTATGCGCGTGTATTGGAATTCGGTGAGGTTTGGTATAGGTTACGAGTGGAGAATTTTTTTTTTTTCGAATGTTGTAACGTTATCGGGGGATTCGTATAGGTATATAGAATTCGGAAGTTTTTGTTATAGGATTGTATAGTTGTTGCAAGTTTTTATGTTCAGGTAACAATTGAAATGTAATATAATTTTTTTACTTAATATATGTTACATATACAACCTTTCCTTATTGAAAATCAGACATAAGCTTTTGTTATGCTATATGTAATGCAATATACCTAATCGGTTTTATAATTCTTCGTTCGTAACTAACGCAGAAATAGTATTTTTAACTGAAGAAATTTGTTGTTATGTTGAATATATGAGAAGTAAAATAACAATAAATTACATGGGATTAAAGCTAAAGCTAAAGTAAGTAATCATGTAAACGGTAACTAAAGTATTTTGCGAAATATAATTAAAAAGCCTTTCACATTGCAATGAAAACATTTTAAAATATATAAATTAACGTTGATATTATATGAGTACGCACCTTTAATCAACCATTAAATATCGAGTTAATTTATAAACAAACTGAGAGAAATTTATCGTCGAAATTGTTAAAATGTTTCCAAAAGTCATGATAAACTGCCTCATAAACCCACTACGACTCGTAACAACCCAAATAAGTTATAATAATACCTTAAAGAAAGTTTAACACAATTCTACTCCGTTTTCGAAACTTTGCTTATGAACACTTTCAGAAACTACAATATCTTTACTAATTAAACCATTCTCAAACTCACCTTTTCCAAGAAAGTAACCATATTCCATTCAACCGTCCATCCCAAACTTCCATATTTTCACACCCACACACAAACAGAGACGTAGAAATCCAGCATCGATTGTATCTCGTAACGCACGTTAAAAAAAAGCCTCACACCACGCGCGAAACTTTGTTTTTTCGACCAGTTCCTCACTGCTGCAGTGAAAGCCAAACACACACACACACGTGTATCGTTTCGCACGCGTTATTATGATTATCCTCCTCATCATATACTCTCGCGTCATGTATGTGTATACACAACGAATACATATCTCTCAGTTGCTCGCACGCTTCCTCATCCGTACGCCTGTTATATTATTTTCTCTTCCGATCATTTTCAATCAACTTCACGCGTATACCTAAGTCTTTCCGTCTTCTATCTTCGATACGCTGGGAACATAATAATCTTTTATTTTTTTCTTTTTTATTCCTTAATTTATCCATATAAACCAGGGATGCGAAGATGTATATATACATATGTTTTTAAAACGCACATCACATGTACGTTGAAGATCAAATCTTTCGTGTGTATATATATATATATATATATATACACGCGTTGGGGGCTTTTATCGCGTATATTCACAAAGCTTTCTCCTCGCGAGAAAGTCCGCGCGCGCGCGCAGACGGCAAAGTTTAATCTAGTTGGGAGAATGTTAACGTTTTAACGTTCGCGAATGCGATCGGATTGAAAACGCATTAATATGTATGTAACGAAAAACCAAGCAGGCGAGGTATGTGTAAGTATTCAAATCTATCGTGAATATAAGCGTGACTTTTACGGCGCTACGAGAGTGAAAACGAACTTTGTTTTTTTTTTTCTTTATTGATTGATGTCGAAATTTACGCATAGTTTTTTTTAATAAATTATATTCGGCTTTTATTATTCACTTTTGTCGTAAATCACTTTTCTTGTATACTCTCGTATACTTTTATGTTAATGGAAACATCGAAAGTCAAAGTATATAATATTGAAACGGAATATCGTGCGATTTTTTATCATTTCATATAATGGATCGAGGTGCAGAGATATAATATACTTTTTAAATTGACATAATAAACCGTGTAAGTAACGAGTTCTGTGAGTACAGCAGTATCATCTATAATTAATCAGTCGAACGATGCGTGTACTTAATCGATGCTTTTTATTGCTCCATCTATAACGCGCCTTTTTTTAAGGTAACGCGCACTCGAAGTGTGAAATGTGATTTATATCTACAGAGAGACATAATGAATTCCTAGTGAAACTTGTCAACGTACTTGCGAAAATTAAAAGTGCTTAGTCATCCTTTCGCAGGTTCATATTTTTGAGAGTAATAGTGATGTTGAACTAACATTTGGTTAAAAAATATGTGCTAACGTTAAATATAGAATGTTTACATTGACAATTAACTGTTTTCAATTTTAAAATGCTTTATTTTGGTTACTTATCGTGTATAATTGTACGTAGAATTCTTGGTTTTTTTTAACTAGGACGTTTACAAAAACGTGTAAACTACTTTTCTTTATTTTCAGCGATACATTAAAAAAAAGAAGTTCTCAGAACAGTAATACTTGCAAATACAGTTGCGATTCTCACCAGATATTTCTCTCACCGCAGTCATTACCATGCTAAACAGTTACTTTTTTGAATTTACAATTACGCACAATTATTTTTGCTATCCGTATCTACATTCAACACATTACAAACCTTTAGATATACATACATCTATCTACAACACTTTAAAAAAAATATCATACTCTATCCAAACCTCCTACAACGAAAAGTATACCAAAACCATGAAGAAACAAACCCCATTTCTTCTTTCTCTCCATACACGTCATGACGACACAATTGCACACACCAGAGCATAACGGATTTGCACGCGTACACTCGCACTCACGCGCTTGATTTACAATCTTCCCAGCGGGGACGTGATGCTCACGCGAGTGAAAGATTTCTCTCCCTTGCGAATCCTATATATACGCTTACATCACTACCAGGTCGTATACGCAGCTCATGCGTCAATTGCTTCCGCGTTCAAAGACGCAGCACGAGTTCGGCGCTTTGTTCATACCGTTTGTGACAATATTTTTTCTTTCTTTCTTACGAAGTGACTTTAATGGTATGTATATAAAGATTTTGAATATGGGGAACCTGTGGTTGGGTATATATGGGTGACGTGAATTTTAACGGAGCTGTGCGGCGAATTTCAGCGGTAAAATTTTCCTAGTTATTGTTATTCCGCGTGCTATTGTGGTCTTTAGTTGAAGTTTGACTTTTTTTTTGTTGTAATAAGCGGTTGTGGCTGGACGATTTCGTGATGAATCGTTGAGATTGTAGATGTATAATGGAGAAAAAGAATGAGGTTTTGTATTTTTAGCACGAACCGGTCATTTACTTAGCATAATTACTGTACTAGGAGAGATTCTTAACTTCAGATCATGGATTTGGCTAGAACTTTAAGATGTTTTTTTTTGGGCAAAAAAATATAGAGTAGTTTTTCAAAGTATCGAGGAGAAGTAGGTTTCTATGGAGATCTGAATAAGTTGATAGATAAAAATATTAAAATAATCATACACTTAAAAACACAGAAAGTAGATAGAATAAGTTTTAATTTAAGCTGTAATTCGTTTAAAAATATTGATTTCTCATAAAGTTACAAGCAATTAAAGACAGCATAAGAAAATATTTTCTAATTTCCGTTGTTTTCTACCTGATTTTTAACGCTAAAAGGAATCAATATTTAAAAAAAATCACAATATGTTTATTTATTTATACGATTATTTTTCTTATTAGTAAACCATTAAGTTTTTAACGACGCGAGGAAGAAGAAAAATGTCACTATTGACATTTACGTTATCATAATATTTAAACAATACGTTCATCAGTACGTACGTTTGTTATCGTTAAAATCACGTTGAAAAAATATCACCAGCAAGCGACGAACACTTGTTAAATATAAAAACGAGAAGAAAAATAAAAGTGATAAGAAAAACGAGTTTAGAAGAAAAGTATATATATACATATGGTCTCTTTTGTATGCACAACATTGACTGCGCGGTAAAATAAATTCAGCAACTTCCTCATTGCAAATGTACTCGAATCCAATTTCGTTTGGTTCAACCAAACTAAGTTCAAACTAGTTTCCTTTAAACTTATACACGCTTACGTCAAAAATGAAATACCAAAATATCCTGCCACTAACTTAAAAAGCAAAAGGCTATCCCTAACCTCAACCAAAAAAATACCTAACAATCAACCCGAGGACATTGACCTATACCACAAAAAAAAAACTTCGAAGAGTACATTGACAATCAAACCCTTTTCCCTTCCAAAAAAAAAAGAAAAACCAATTTCCCAAACACTTCATCTAATCCCACTGTATAACTTCTTTTCTCTCACCGAACCGTAACAATCCGCACCATCACCCTTCTCAACAAAGCCTTACTTACTCGTGAAATATAAAACAGGTCGACCGCTTCATCATCATCATAGCCTGATTAGCGAATCGCCGCTTACACAGACTACTAGCCGAGTGCAACGAACGCTACGTACATTCCCTTGTAAATCGATATCCCCCCCCGTGATCGATATAGATAGATTTAAGCTAAAAGCGAGAAATCGTTTTTACGGCTGATCTGTGGACCGTGAACGCGTCGCGTGATGGTGGCGTGGCAGTGAAGTGAAGAAGAGAAGGAGGTATTGTTTTCGATGAAGAGAAGAGAGGTTCGAACAGGTGGACGGAAGTGGGTGACGATATATATATATAGGGTTTCGTGAGAAAATGAGAATTTAGGTCGATGGTGGTTATTGGTGAAAATGTGATATTTTATGATTATTGTTGTTGGGTTGTGGTGAAAGATTATATATAGTAATATACATTTTTTTCTAAAGAAAATCGCTGGTATTTTCAGAATTTATTAATTTATATAAACGAATTGACAAAAATTGTAAATAATTTGTACATTAGCCTTGATTCTGTGACATGTATAGAACATGAAATTAGAAAAAAAAATCCAGTAATTTCGAATAAAAACCGCTTTGAAATCGTTCGAATGTTTTATTATTACTACCACATATTATGAAAACGTTATTTTTTAGTCTTTGAAATGAACGTTAGCAATGAAAATGTTAGATTCACTGAGAAAAAAATTTCTTTAACAATATCGTTGTTTAAGAATCGGAGAAATGTATTCAAAATTGCATAGAAAAAATGAATTCTATATAAATTGTTATCAGTAGAAACAAGCAGGTGTACATAATGACGGGCAATTTTGAAAACCAGCAAAAACTTTCTCCACATATTATACGATCAATTTTTCTATATCAAATTTCATTTCGCATAAAAGAAAAAAAATGTTCTTAAAAAATATTTGTAGATCAATTCGAATTAAATATTCAGTCTCACACGCGACAAAAAAATCTCAAATTTCACACATACACACAAGAACCAATATAAACCAACGTTATACATTCGAATCATCTTTCACATATATATAAAAATCGTCAAAACGTTTTTTTTTCTTTTCAGCTTTATTTCAATCGTAAAATTAAGCGATTGAAATCGGGAACGCGTAACATCTCTCGATATATACGCTGCATAATAACCCATAATTTAATTATTAAACCGAATCACCCCGCTATATAGTTATTACGTGCACGTAAACCCAATTACAGGCTTTTAGCAATTTTATAAGAAATATATAAATCATTACTCATATACCTATACCTATACCACCTATATATACATACAAACCGATTTTCTCAACGATAATCTTTAAACGATAGATATGAAATTTTTAATCATACGCGAGTTACATTAATTCCCCTAACCATACATATACCTATATAACCGCGCTTGCAGTCTTTATAACAATCGCAATTATGCTAAACCATATACGCTCAATACGTCATGTGTTAACCGACACAAAGAGGAAGAACCGTGCCACGATATAAAAGAGCGTAATGTAATTTTTCAGCATACTTTTCCTTTTTCCACATATATAACCAATATTCTCTGTTATGACGTTTGCCTTTTTTAAACACACACGCATACACGCGTGTATATATACGCACACTTTTTCGCGTAAAAGTGTGTCAAAATACGCGAGCTGTAGGCCAATATAAAACTTACGGGCCACGTGAAAGTGGCTATTTTATCCGATCCCTATATATATACAGATATATTTTCGGTTATGTATATATATATATAATAATAATAAACCTTCAATTCACAAAACCGAAATCAGTTGAGTTTCTTTTCGCGATATAATAACTAATTATAAATGTCAACATGGTGCTCAAATATTATCGTGTACAACATACATCGAAATCACTTTT
>JAYJLV010035098.1:0-26437 GCA_036873485.1 Torymus texanus
TGGCCGCCAAAAACAATCGCGCAGCAATACAATTCGGTTGGCGGGAGCCGCTAGGGACATTTTGGAACGCTGCGCGCCCAAAAGTCTCTCAGTGTAGGAGAATTTTTTGGACGTGTAATGTAGTTTACGTGATTGATGGGTACGCGCTGCGCGGTGAAGTTGACGGTCGTTCGAGGTGGTAGGTAGAGTGTGAGGTTCGAGGTGAGGTGTGCTATAAGTGTAAGTGAAGGAGAATTCCATTTGTGTTCTATTTGTCAAGAAGATTTGTCTAATACTTACTAAGGGAGGGTCAGACTTCCAGATCACGGATTCGGCTGAAACTTTGGGATTAGTTTTTGGAGAAATATGAAGAAAGCTGTATTATTAGACCCTAACTCTTCTTAAAATGGTAAGCATTTAGATTTAAAAAATGTTAAATATCATTTAAAAAATAGAAAATAAAACTAGAAGAAATGGTCTTCCATTCACTTTTTCAAGAATTAAAAAATATTGATTCCTTCCAAAGTTATAAAAGTTTAAAAATTGAGCATCGAAAATGCACTGTTTAATCTCTTAAAATTGACTGTTAAATTGCTTGTTAATTTTAGTGAATTTTCAATGCTCAATTTTAAACTTTTATAACTTTGGAAGGAATCAATATTTTTTAATTCTTGAAAAAGTGAATGAAAGACCATTTCTTCTAGTTTCATTTTCTATTTGTTAAATGACATGTAACATTTTTTAAATTTAAATGGTTACCATTTTAAGAAGAGGCTTTTTCAAGACTTTTTTCAAAATAAAGCTAAAAATGTCCATAGCTTCAATTGTTTTGAGCGTTAAGCTCTAATAATACAGCGTTCTTCATATTTCTACATCCAAAAACTTATTCCAAAGTTTCAGCCGAATCCGTGATCCAGAGGACTGACCCTCTCCTAGTTAATTTATTTGAGAATTCCCGTGGTGTTGATGTTGTTAGTTTTGCGAATAGTTAAAGGTGTTTTAGCTTATATAATTATTTGCAGACAACGCAATCTATTTAACATAGTATTTTGTCGAATTATTTATATTTTGTGTACAGTATGTGGAAATATGTCTTAAATAAAATAACAATGAGAGATTGTGACACTTTTATCTTCGATCTATCTATCTAAAGCATCTTTTATTATTGATCATCGGTGAAATTTTGTTTTATAATTTAAAAGACTGATCCTCCGAAACGATGAAATTCACACGTAAGATACGATCCACTTGAAAATTAATTTTAACTTGAATGAAATGTTAACGTCAAACCATCCGTTTTGGGCATACGTCACTCGAATTTTTTAAAGCCCACCAAAAATACGCTTTATTGTCGGCAACTAATCGATAATGCATTATAAATTTAAAATCTGAATTCTTAAAGCGGAATGAAACGCTTGGAAAAACTCATTCATAGGCATACACGAGATTATTTGGTTATTCAAGTTGAAATTTAAATTTTAACTGAATAGAGAAAAGTTCGATATATGAATAAAAATAGTACAACCTTAGAGATATATTAATTAATTTTAAATAATCTGACTTCGAGTAGAGGATTAATTAAATTTACCTCAAAAAAAACATATAAATGTAATTAATTAAGAATGTTTTTAAATGTATTTTCACAGTATTTAAATACTCCGTAAAACCAATAACGGTATAATTAAATTACTAATCTTTCTTGAAAAAGCTGTACGCAGAAACAACATTGATAAAATAACAGTTGCCTCGATAAATTTCACTCGACAATCAAGTGATTCCCAAAGGTATTAAATAAAATACAATAACGCAATCGAACAAAAGCTATTCCCATAATTTCTCCATCCGATATTTTCCAAGACAACTTCGAATGAGAAAAACCTCTAGATGTACATTCAAAGTTCGATTGAAATATTTCAAGTAGTTTACAAAAGTCGATGGAACGCAAATACGAAACACGAACAAACATATATTTCTAAAAGTAGCACACGGCTTACGACCTTATAACACACTTCATCCACACCTCGAAAAAAGTCACTAACACCCAAAAGCAGAACAAAAAAAAAATCCCTATAAATTATGCAACACGTTTCTAGCAAAAAATTTCCTATCTGCATGAAAAACGTCGGCACTTTTTGCTCCCTCCCGTGAAAATCATGCGATCGATCGACCCTCCCAGCAAACGAATCTCTCTCACTTCTCGAGAGCACGTCGGAGGAGTAAGAGGAGGAGTGGTACCGGAAGGAAGGAAGGATGCGGATCGAGAGGAGCGAGCGAGCGCGCGGAAACGTCTCCATCAAGAATCGTATTTCCTCCAGGAAACTACCCTGACCTCCCTCCCTCTCCCCCCTTTTTATTTTCTCCGCGTGCCTGCACGCGCTGGCATGACTATTCCTTCATTTTCGCCTTTGCAGTTTTTCATGTCCTTTTTTTTGCATAGATAGGGGAATATTTTTTTTTTTTGGTGATTTTTTATGTAGGTTGGTAAGAATGGAGGGGAATGTTTAGCCATTGGTAAAATGATGTAGAGAAAATAGTTGAATGCTTTTATTTAGTTTAAGTGATACGATTCGCAGATGAACTTTATTGTACGTACGTAATTGTTTTTATTTGAATGAAACTTGAATTAGTATAGTTGTTGTATAAATCAAATAAAAGTTCTAAATTATTTTACTTTCCTTTCTTCTTAATTAAGCGTTCTCCAATTACGTCGTTATGTATACGAACTGCAGACGTTTACGCGTTTGTTGAAGCTTACAAATAAGTTTTATCCAATTTTAAAAAAGCAATTATAAAATGTCACTTATACTTTTCATCGAAGATATTCAACAATCACTATACTTTCTTCCCATACAGTATTCGCTTTTCAAAATAAACAAGTGCTTCGATTATCCCGCAAGAATAAATTACTACCACAACCATATACACGCAAGCATACACATCACTTCTCAAAGACGCAAGTCGTACGCGCTGAGCTGTCGTGAAAATCGTTTACGTACATTTTTTTACAGCCATGAATGTCCGCAATAAAATTTGATAGCCCTCCGTTCTCGAGAGAGATAAACGCCTATGCAACAAGATATATATCCATTCATCCACATGCGTCCTCGTGTTTATATGAAAACATGAAGTTCTAATTTTGCGTAAAATTCGACCGCTTGCAGCTGCATTTCCGATGCGATTTATTGCCCGTGAATTGTATCGTTGAGGGACTGCAAAAAAAATATACGGAGTGGGAATAAATGTCTCGTGTTTCTGCGCAGTCGAGTGCCAATAGTGCAGTTCGTAAAGTTCGATGCAAGAGACTAATATCGATAATCAGGTTGTCGATAACGGTGAATGAGAAACTTCAGTTTGGTAACTTTTAATATACTGTCAATCTTTGTTAGTAGCATTAATAGTAGAAAAATTGGCTGATTTCATTACAAAATTCTAGATATCCCAATCAGATTTTTTTGTATACAACAAAACAAACATACTTTTCAACCTTTCCCAAATATTCCAAAAAGTTAAAAAATAAATCAATACCACAGCATAAACTCTATAATTTGTTTACAACTCCATATACTAATGCATCCATAACAATCTACTTCAACTACCAACGGCCTCGAAAAAAAAAAGTTCCAAACCGCCTTTAAAAATCGAAGTACCCTCATTCCAATGTACGCGTATACTTACCGTCCAATTAACGCGTACGGCCACCGCTGTGTTTACGCTGCTCTTTCGGCGCTGCAGGCGCGCCCATAAAACAAGGAGGCCGAGCGGCTCATTAGAAACTTTGCAATTAATGCGCGCGTGTGGCCGTTCGCGTGAAAATTCTTGGAATAATGCGGGGGAGGTGAAGATACGTAGAAGAGGAATTGAGCGTTAGTAGGGGAATTGTGGATGGATGTTTTTATAAGAGATGGAGTTTTTAAGGTTAATAGAGAGTTGTTAAATAATAAGTAGAGAATTTCGTAGTTATAAGGATAATTCTACAGTTAATGTATGGTTACAAAAGATTACCTTTTTTTTTTGTAAATAGTGGATGCTACTTCAAAAAAGAACAAATTTACCGTTCCGTTAGGATTGGACTAAAAACATATATTTATAATTTAGATATTATATATCACAGAAGAATCATCTGCTTCTATATACGACAAACAAATACACAAGTAGAATATCGGCCAACAAATGAAAATTCAAGTAACACAAATCAACATAAGAATTAATTAATCCTACCAAAAACAAACCTCCATCGTGAACAACCTGCGCTACTCTCTTTATACCGGACTAAAATTCTCGGAAAACTTCTTACTCCCATTTTCTCAACCAACTGAAATTCTTCCTCCCGGAAATTTCCAGGAATTATTCCTCCTCCAGCCTCCTCACAGCACTTAAACTTCACCTCTCGCACCGCGCTGTCAGCTACACTTGTTGCCGCGCGGACGCGACGTTTAATTTTAATTCGCCACCGCTGCTGCTGCTACTGCTGCTGCTGTCGCTGAAGATAATACGACGCTGAAAAATGTAAGAGCGCGACCCTGCGCGTGCAATTCAAAGCTCCAAGAGAGAGAAAGAGGGAAAAGGGAGAAGAGAGTTAGGGGATATATATTTTTCTCCCTCCCTTCGCAGGGTGTAACGACGGCGAAGGATGAGAAAGTCGTGTTCTCGCGGAAGACTAATTACGCTCTTTGTGACGGGAGGGAAATGAGGGTCACGTTTGTATGAGAACGCGGTTTAAAAAATCGCAGAGAGAGAGAGAGAGAACAGGAAGTTTCGGCGTGGTTTAGTAATGCGGATTTTAGACTATTTCAGGGTGATGCATTCTTTTGGTTGGGATGTTATTAAATATTTTATTCCGTCACGAGTTGTTGGTATATGTATTCAGATGTTCGTACTGTAATTAATTCCAAATAAATGTAATATTCTATTTTCCAAATGAATAAACAAAACTGTTTGATAAATAAAGCTTCTTTCTCGTATATATTAATAAACCTCAAATGGATATTTACTGCGGCAACGATACCAATCTAGATTCATAGAATCATCTCTGTAAGTCTAAGTTCAGAATTCCGTTAAGATTTTGAAACTAATTATGTCGGACAAATATATAGAAAGGGCTGCACGTAACCAAATAATCTTCTCACTCATGAATTGATACACAGAATTTCCTAGAACTAATATGATATGATATTATACAGAAATGCATCAACAAAACCATATGAAGCGTAAAATAACTTTCATTGATCAATTCACCCTGACTATATTTTCCAACCGCAACGAACAAACCTCCTCGTAAAACTCACTCAACATCACCCACCCATCATGAATATTCTCGATAGTAGAAAAAAAAAACCTGCCATCGTCGACGACCCGTGATTTTAGTACAGTTCTCGGAGACTGGCAAGCAGAAGTGCCTCGTAAACCCTGCTATAATAGCCCGTCGAAAGCGCAGTCCGGAAACTGCTGTTTAAGCTCATCAGTTCAGATCTACCATCCTCTCCGATCCTTCCTTTCTGCTATTCAAAACTGGCAACGTGTATTTTCGCGTGCAACTGTGTTCTATTGTTGCACAATATTGAGAGAGAGAGAGAGAGAACCAGGTGTAAGGTAGATCCGATCAAGGGTTTATCGACTAATACGATTTTGTATTCAAGCTGTTGTGTATAGGATTTTTGACGTGCCTAGCGTAGGCAGTTGGTAGTTGTTCGTATATAATACGTTATGTGGGAATAGACTTTTCCATTCGTTGTTGAAATATTGGAAATGTTTTTCGACATATCGAAAAATTTGAATTGTTATACTTCAATAGAAATAAAAGAGAATTTAATAATGTTGGTAATATAAAACTTTAAATTGAGAAAAACATTTGAACCTGATATTCTATATGGAAATATAAATGGATCGAAACTAAATTAGATCGTTCAATTGTTATAATACACGTGTCAAAGTTTTAATACAAGTTTTAACAGTGATATTTTTTTTCGAGTACTTATTTAAAAATGAAAGATGTAATGATAAAACATCAAATTTATAATCGAAAAATTAAAGTATTTGCATAAAAGCTTGCGTATATAAAGTAATTATGCTTTAATTTAGTCACAAAGGGTGGATAAGTATTTGTAAAACACGTTTGAAAGCTTATTATGCTTATTATGTGCGATCAATTTAATTAAAAACATTTTATGCAAAGTGCACAAGAGTATCAATAAATAACAGTATTTGTTATGTATAATTAATGAATAAAGAATAATATTTTTTTCGATCATTAAAAATACTTATATACGAAAATTTCAAATATTGAAGGAAAGGTGATTATAGCTTCCGCATACGAACAACTAAATAGTATAATCATCATATAGTTACATAACATTATGATCCGATAAATAGTGATGTAAAAGATTACGATAATAATTATAGTATGGAGTAATATTTACCTATATTAATCAAGTGTGACAGTGACAAATTAATGGATTTTCATTTTATATAAAAGTCTGTTCAATAATTTTACTGTTGAAAAATGTGTTGGTTTACGATTCAATTAACCATAAACGCCATAATATTTATTAACGATTAAGTATTATTATATATAACTTATTATTACTAAACTAACCGTGTATGCTATTAAAATTTGTAATCAATCATTGAACGTCAAAGTCATTTTACTCAGATTATTGATTCAATGACTATAATAAACCACATTTTAGTTTTATGAAAGATAATAAAATATTATGCTTTATTACCGTTTACGACTATTATTTGATTTATGGTAGAAAATATTTATTTTATAATTAAAGTAAATTATGGGTATGTAAAGCAATTGGTACTTTATTATTATCGTTGTTAAAATCAACCAACATTAAAATAACATTCTTCTTAAACCGAACTCAAAGAAAATACGTATAAATTGAAAATTTACTTTACAGTAGTAATAAAAGTAGAGTTACACTGAAAAGAATTATTTATGCGTGAATCCGTATTTTTATTTACGTATTTTCCATCGTATTGCCGTGATCACATTGTATAAAATACAGTTTGTGAAATTGAAATTGCACCCAATCAAATCCTTCGATGAAGCACACGTGCCAATTTCATTTTGTCACGTGCTAAGTTATTTTCGATTTAAATCGGTCTCTCTTATATGCTCCACGATGAGAAGTACGATTCGTTTATCAAACCATTTTTATACGTTAATAGTTCAAGATGGATCTGAATGTTACATATAAGGAAAGATATTTATATCTGCAAACTTCTGGAAAAATTAAGAATATACATTTATTTAAATATATAGCATCCCCTAACATAGACTAGAGCTGAATATAGACTTTTAAGATATTTTGGAGCCTACGCAATTCTATTCTTTTATAATATGTTTATTAGTTATATTTCAAATTCAAATAAGTTGCTGTATGTTATGGCCATCGGACGTATTTCTGAATTGGTAGGGTTAATTATTTGTTTCAAAGAGGTCATAAGTTTTTAAACAGTCATGTGTCAAAAATGTCATTTTTCAATCCCTATTGCAAAGGCTTCCTCAAAGTATGTATTACTTAAAAATATTTTTCCAAAAAGATAACAAAATTTTAACTTCGTTTGGAAATTTTTGTATTTACAGCGTTTAATATTTGTTCACTCAGAGCTACATTTTTCAACTTTATTTTGCGGTTTGCAGAACATTTTTTTAATTATTTACTTAAAACTTTGCATATAAATTATTTTTCAAATTTCTAAAATAATTATGAAGCAATTTTAGTTTTAATATTAATTATATATTTTTTAACTTTATTTTTATATTAAAAAGTTCAGTAAAAAATATTAAAAATTTTACTTTCCATTGAGATTAATGTAAATATAATCAAGAACCCTTTACAGTAGGAATTGCGAAATGACTTCTTTCAACTCACTTTTTCAGCTTGCAAATCTGATACCATTAAGTTACATTTTTACATAATCAAGTATAAACTTAAACCTTTTATTTTTACCACATTATCGTAAAGATCGATCATCTTAAAGTCTTGAAATAATATTCTATTCAATTTCTATACTCATATAAATTTGAGACAGCCATATTGAGGCTTTATCCTATCATAATTCTATTCTATCACAAGTATTCTGCACTAATTTCTTTATTTTCCACGTACGTTCCTATAATACTGAATGACTTATACTTACCACTGAATCTAAAAAAAAATTTCCTTGGTAATTATCGGTAAAACAATGAATTAGCACCATCAAATTAAATTTTCCAGCAATTTTTTTTAACTACTCGAAGAAAAACGAGAATTTGCCTTACTTAAAAAATTGACGTAACCTATTCTTCTTTTATCCCGTGACTTTAAAACTACTTAAGAAAATATGTTTCTTCCATTTCATCCACTTATAATTTTCTGAAAAACTTACAACGACTTTCTTTTCAACCGCCTCTACCACATCCCAAATATAACTCTCCTCACCCAAACCATCTTAAACCACACAAATTATATAAAAATTTTCCAAACCCACCCCTCATATTTTCCCACCTCCTTCGCATCTTCCTCAATAAATTCCTCGTACCCACAAAGCATACCCAACCTATACACCTCTCGACCCCAAAAATACCATTCGCGTCTACTGAGAGAGCACCCACGTGTTTCTCCATTCCTCGAAACTACCCACAAGTGCGCGTACTCTATATCTACCTATCCCCCTTCTCCACTACGCGTTGGTATGCGTTTAATTGTGCACCTAACTGTACATATAGCTCACTACTACCACCACTACCACCACCACTACACTGCTAGAGGGATCGGAAACAGTAGTGGTGGTGAATCCTTCTCTCCACCCACTATATACTCCTCCTACAACTCCTCCTTCACCTCCTTTGGTTTACGTTGCGGCAGCACAAACTAAGGGCTTGGGCAATTCGAAACTCGATTAATTAATCGATTGACGAATTTCGCGCCGCGCGTCCTCGTTAGAGCCACCCACCTACCCTATGTATACCCCTTTGATACCTAAACACACAAACATATGTACGTACATATATACATATATATATATATATATGTACGTATATATATATAGAGAGAGAGGGACTAGACACTCCGTGTGGACTAATAAATTCCGCGCGAGGGAGAGAGAGAAGTCGAGTTTACCGTAGTACTGCGGTGGCACGCGCGCACAAGTTTGTATATCATGACGGTCCCAAGCGGCCAACTTCTCGCACGTGAGAGAGAGAGAGAGAGAGATAGTATGTCTTTATTTGACGAGCCTTTGACATGGAGGTGTATTAGCAGAAGAGAGTTGCTCTCTCGGGGTATGTGACGCTATACTGCTATAGGGTAGAGTATAAGGTTTAGGATGGAGAAAGAAAGAAAGAGAAGAGGTTACGAATTTTTCTTGATATCGGGAAGATGTAGGTGGAGTGAGAGCTAAAAGAAGTTTTGTCGTCTGCGGTGTATATATAACAACGACATAGAAGGGGCCAAAGTTCGTTGTTTGGTTTCTTTTGCTTGATTAATTTAAAAATATGCGGGGAGTTGAGTAGAATTGATAGTTTTTTTGTATGTTCCATTAGTGGTATTATATGTTTTATGTGTCGCTGCAGAGTTGCTGAACGTGTTAATAATTTTATCAGGAAATACGGGTATTGACTGGTATCTTGTTTGGTTGGTTTGGTATGTATTCAATAAGTGTAAATTATAAGAAACGCATTTATATTAATTATGTTAATTTCAGGTTCAACTGAGAGACTGTGTTTTTTTCAGGGATAACGACATTATGCAAGGATTATTATAGAAGTGTTGAGTTTAGGTGGAAATTTGAATGAAACT
This sequence comes from Torymus texanus, assembly GCA_036873485.1. NCBI lineage: Eukaryota > Metazoa > Arthropoda > Insecta > Hymenoptera > Torymidae > Torymus > Torymus texanus. The sequence continues at coordinate 9,771 of JAYJLV010035098.1, forward strand.
TTCAGGGTTCATTAATTATTAATTTTAAACTAAGATCCCGAAGTTTCAGCTCTTGTTGCAGACAAATTTTTTCGAACCATTTAATCTTATGGGAGAATATTGAATATTGTACCGGAAATGATTCGGTATCTTCTCAGAAACACTGAATATCATATTCTAAAACTAGAGACTATGACTAAAAGCAATCATAAGCTTTCCAATGATATGAATAGGATTGGGTCTTACCAAGGATTTTGAAAAAATATTCAATAGCGAAAGTGGTTATGCATGCAAAAACGGATGTAAAATGTAACTTAGCAACACATCGGATACAAAAAGAGATTAATATATTTGTTTATGTAGAAATATAATCATTCATTATTGCTATAAGCTCGACGCGCGCACATCAGCAATTTTGACGATGAATAAATAACAGTAAATATTAATCAGTAGATATTTTATACAAACTGTAGATGGAAACATTATAAAAATACATATTTTTTATTTAAATATATTATTTAACAAGTAGAATATTAAATTATAGAAAGTTTTTATACGCTTATATTTTGGCTAGAGATTTCACTAACAGACCACCTTAAAATCAACGTATGTAATAGAGAATATAAAATTAGATTTTATTGTATCATTTTAAACTATAAAAACAGCTCTGAAACATACTTGTTATATCGTCTTTTCTAATATATAATAACGTCAATATATAACTAAAACTGACGCAGCTTATCACGGATTACATTCTTTTTCTCAGAAACCCGAATCATCCTGCGACGAGAGATTCTATATTCTCTACGTCTCCTCATGTCTCTGCCACGCGCAGTCAACCCGCAAATCTACCTGAGACCGTCTCGATTCTATATACTCTTGTTACAACCACTGACTACTTGACCCCCTTAATTATTTTATATTTCTGTGTTCAATTGAGGGTCGAGCTTTGTCCTTCCTATCACCGGTAGTTTTTATCATCGTGGGGAAGCTGATTACGAGGTCAATTCTATGGGTAACCCAGACACGTGTCCAACGACTACGAAAATCGCTATATTTATTTTCCCTAACTGCGGTGCCTTCTTGTTACCATTAGACCTACTATTTGCGTTTTCCCTGAAACCGAAGATCCGCAACTTTTCATTACACGTGTTTTTTTGTCAAAAAATAGAAGTGAAAGCTTTCACTAAATTCAGCAAATTGGTTGTTACAAAATAACTCTTTCTGTATATCATTAAAATAATTTTTACTCTCCCACATAAAATATTTTCTACCTACATCTCATCCCACAACTCGCATATTTACCCTAAAAGAACTACAACCGTAACATCCCATATACTCCCTAAAATGTCTCTCTGGCACATTAAACCCCAAAGTACCGACCCGCAGCATACGCGTGACTATTGATCTCTCTCTCTTCCTCTCTCTCTCTCTCTCTCTCTCTCGCTCTCTCTGTCAGCGTAATTAAAAAAAAAGAAACAAAGTATTTACACACCGAGGAAAACAGCCAACACAGCGGTAGAAAAATCCCATAAAAAGCACGTCGCGGAGATAATAAAAAAAAAGCGTGCGGGTAGATGCTGATTTATATACGCGTTGTAGCGCGTGCGTATACAGCACAGGAGAATGTTGCATATCCTGCAGGTATAACTCGGTACTAGAGTATAGCAATGTTGTGGGGGTCAAGAAGGCAAACGTGGAGTGTAATGTGAGGGTAAAATAAGAATTTGAAAACCTATGATGATGTGGTAAAGAATATTTTCGAAATAACCAATAAATATATCCATATATTTGTTGGTAAATAACGTTTGAGAAAACGGTAAATATCTGCAACCACTAGTGCTTTAAACTAGGATGCATATTTTAGGGAACTTCACGGCAAATGTGACCCAGGTATGTACATAGCAGCGTGCAAGTTCAAGGACGAGCATGTATGTATATATATGTGTATGTGTACACGGTAACGTTTCCAGCGGTCGAGAGAATAATGTGCCACTGTCCAGCATGTTCTCGGTAAAAACTTTCAAATTAAGTTTAATTTTTGTGATTTATGTTTATGAGTACGATGATCTCACGATTGTAGAGAGACTTGCAAAAATTAAAAAAAATGTATGGTAACGGTAATGTATGTTATATAATAAAATATTTCATTTCAGCGGTATATAAAAGGTATATAACTACGGTTATATTATTCCGATAAAGTCTTCTGTGATTATTTGATTGCGTACTGGATAAATTATTAACTTAAAACATATAAACTCTGACATTTGCTCGTATAAATTTAATATTTCCTTCGCATCAATGTTTAATTCAATCAAAGCAAATATTATATCTAAATATCGTTCAAATATAACACAAATTATATATTATATCCTAAAATTTCAATAAACCGCAAATATAAAAAATTATCGCTCTTTAATTAAATAATTATATACATTTTGCATATATTATACTCTTTCTCTCTACCTTCAATGCTGCGTAGAAACGAAGAGGATGTCTTAGCGATAAAGTTTACAAAGTCTCTTTGGAAAAGCATTCTGCCAGGACGCGTAGCAGCTGCTTATTTATAATTATACTATAAAGTAAAACTTTAATTAGCTCTTCTCTCCCTCTCTCTCTCTCTCTCTCGAATAACTTGGAATCGTCAGCGTTGCTACCCTCGGGGGGAGAACTTCTCTCGGGGATTCGAGGATTTAGGTGTGGGGTTGAAAAATATCAAGAAAATATTATTCATATTATATATAAATATGAATCGTAAAATTTTAGAACGATGACGTGTGCGTATACGCGCGCAGGGCTCAGAATAATTTGCGGTTTTATTCAATTAATATAACCGATCGTCCAATATAAGCAGCCGTTATCAATTTATTATTTTTATACGTATACGAATAGCGAAAGGAATAAAAATAAAACGATAAATTGTCATCGTTTTACCATATTACGGTACGATTTTGAAAAAGATAAATGTATTAAATTCTAATAGAAAATCATAAAATCTGACATTTTTACGTCGTAAATAAAAATAAACAAAATAAATAAATAAAAAAAGGATGAAACGTGCACATATAAACTGCTGAATAAGTAAATTTAATAGCCATTAGCGAATTTGATTTGCCCGATAAATGTATCGCTACGGTTTACACAGCCAACAAATGTCGCAACTCGACGCGCACTCTGCATATATTATAAAATCCCAGGTTACACGCGCGCGGCGAATTTTCCCTCCGCCAGCCGTTGGGAGAAAAAATTTCATTACGAGATGGAATAGAATTATATTCAGTATCGTGCTAGTACCATTGAAATAATAAAAAATCCGATAATTATATATGTGTATTTTACGCGTATTATGAACGATATACGAGTGAGTTGTAATGAGTTTAATGTAATAACACATACATAAATGTGTATGTACACATGCGTTGTTAAAATGCGTGAACGAGGAATAATTCAATGATCGATTCGGAGAATGAAATTTATATAGCTGTCGTGGTTATAATGTGTTTGTTGTTAGCAGGGTATATACGTGAGGAGGGATTCGAATGATTATACAAACGTAAAAACAGGGTATTAAAACGAGGCATGAAATTACTCGATTGTTCGTTAAAGAGTCATTCGTTCGGATATATTATACTTATTTTATTGACGTTTATAAAACCGCAAATTAATCTTTGTTTAACACTCGTTATTTTATAATACATTAGCGGGACCGATGATGAAACAAACACTCTTTAATACGATCAAAGAATAATTCAGTCGGGTGTAGAACGACGAGAAATTGTTATTATATAACTTCTTTCCCGGAATCATAAACGAAAGCAAATATCGTCTATACTATATACTGACGTTCCTTTAAATTCTATTTTAAGTTTATAAAAGCTAACGTAGAGTTTCTGGTAAATATGCTATTTTTACTGAACTAATTTTATCAGCTCAATGAGAATTTCAAAGTTAAAAGAAATATTGAATTAAAGTAGTAGTAGTAGTCGGAATACGTAAATCAAATGTGTGTGTATATACATTGGAAAATATTGTGAATTGAAAATATGCTTTTGCAATATTTGAAAACCTAGAAATAATGTTTCAACCTTTAAAAACCCCTGTATATTTTCCTAATTCTAAAAAAGGAAGTTATCGAAAAATTCAAAAGTTATTTTCAGTAATTTAGAAGCATAATAGCATTCAATGATACTACAATTATTGTTTAATCACACGAGATCATACAAAGTCAAATCAAGCAACCTATTTAATCTCCATCCTACCATTAAAAATCTCCCTATATCACAAACCCAAATACTCATCTCATTTCCAACCTATTACCCCACTTAAAAGAAAAAAAAAAAGTTTCTCTATATCCTCCATTCCACCATCCTCGTAACTCCTAACGCTCTGTCAACCCAGCGAAAACAGCATCGCACACACGAGTACTCCACATACTCTCTTCTACCTACATCCATATACACCCACACACATGTACACAAGCAACAGAGAAGCGGTTAAAACGCGTACACTACTCGACGGTTGGAATTTATGCGTTATTAATGCGCGGTTGGAAGCTCAAATGGCGCGAGTCAAGTACGGTCAGCCGGTCTCACACACATATATATATACATACACACACACACGTACGTATACTCATATATATGCGCATAGATATAAGCAATATATCCGGATTTTTACACGTATACGGTTGTCAGTACGTGTATTATTATAGGCAAGCGTTTGTTGTGGTATCGAGTGAACGTTATATATGTATCGATTGGCATCTTGAGTGGCGCGAAATTAGGTGGAGGTGGGTTGTGGCGGTAGCGTTGTTAGTAATAGTAGTAGTAGTAGTAGTAGTAGTAGTAGCGCTGGATTATTGGGACGTTGTTAAGGGGCTGTCGAAGTACGTATAAGGTATGTTGGGTAAACGGAGAGTGGCTGTGTGTATTGCGCGAGCGCACGTGTTCGGTAGCGGTTATTATTGTTTTAATCAGGTCTATAGTAGTTAACGTGTATAACTTATTAGTAGTTGGCGCAGGAGTTGTTATATTATAATAGATTTTCTTTGTAAACCTGAATGCAATGATAAAAGTTCATTTTAATCTGATCTTTTTGTAATATTGACGTTTAGTATAACCAAAGGTTGAATATATATTTTTAAATTTAAAGTAGGTTTCAACTTGAACAGTAATTATATATTGTTGCAAAGCTGATGCTATCTTGTTTTTTCAATATTTATTAAAAATCTTGACTATTATTCGCAAACTATAAATTCAAGTTAAAAATGAAGGTTGGATTAAGGAAAGGGTTTCCACGTGAAAATCTAATATTAGATCGGACCATCCTCTTAAAGATAAAATAGAATAAAAGCATTGGTACGTATACGTATATGTAAGGGTCCTAGTTTTGATGGGCACAGTATTTTAAGAGTAAATTTCACGAGATTAATTTACAGCGTAGCTGCTCCACATGGATTTAGAATATTACCAGGATGATTTATATAATAAATGTCTGTGCTTTCGCAGAGGTAATGTAAAATTAGATGGCAGGCTATATGTTTCTTCAAAATTCACCGTAATTATGATTAATCTAAAGTACACCCAACATTATATATGCAAATTACTCTGGATTTTTAATCAGCATTTCACATTGGTATAATTATTTCCTCTGCACGGACATTTTTCAAACTTACATATATTTGCGTGTGTGTTTATTTTTACGCCTAATAAAATTTATTTCATTCCCAAGTCATTTTCAAGGTTGATAGTAGTTGAATTTCAAAATAAAAATTATGGTACAGTAATCTAATGAATTATCGTTCTTAAAAAAAAAGAAAGTAATTAATCTAGATTCTTCGAAACCACGTATTTTTTTATCATCGTATGCGGACGTTTTCATTTTCAGCAAACGCAAGTTCACGTTATCACTGCTTTTAACCGTCAATAATTTTCAATAAGCACAAGTACTCGAGACCGAGAGAGAAAGAGAGAGAGAGAGAGAAAGAGCAGAATTGGCCACTTGCAGTCGTATAAAAATCAGCGGGAAAAAAAGTGCGCACCACTCTAGGACTCATCGTTCGAATGGAACACTGAACGTGCACACGCGGGCACTTCACAACCGTATTCGCGTGTACGTGTTTTTTTTTGTTCCACCTCTTGTTCTCTCCCGCTCGAGCGAACGCGCGAGTGGTCCGATGAAGTGTTCCTCTCGCGTCGCTCTCTTTTCCGATATTCTCTATCGAAGGTACAGTACATAAAGAGAGAGACAGAGAGAGACAATGAAGAAGAAGAAAAAAACGAAAGTGTTTTTCATCTCAGGTATATATCTGCGGCTTCCCGGATTAACCAAATAAGTCCACTTTTCGAGTTTCCGAGAAAAACTGGTTTTAATGTTCAAACTTATATATAAGATCGGAAGAAACGAGATGAGTCACGATATTTGACTAGTCAATTGATAAATTAAATACATATATTATTCACACGATGGTTTCAACAGATTATACATTTTCTGATGTGTTACAAACGAGTAAGAATTCTAAAAAGTATGGACTTATCAATTTGAATAGATAAAATAAATTATAACTCCGATAAACGAAAAAAATAATGGACTTATCCGGTTATTACAAGCAGAAAATTTGAAAAATCGTCTTATCTGGTTGTTTCGGGTGAATCGTAGCTTTACGCCAATATTATTGCTACCACTGAAAGTGGTAAATGAAAAAGGCCAATTTGAAGATACAAAATCCGGGGTTATCTCGATTTAAAAAAAAAAAGTGGACTTATTCGGTTATTCGGGGAAGCCACTGATATATACGCGGTAGAAAACTTGTAAATTCTTGCAAGGAAACAAAGTATTGCGTATTTGCTTTATTGTGCATTTTTGTTCAGAGACAAAGACGAGGAGAATCCAGTAGGGAATTTCCAGCGGATCTTGCAATATGAATTTTCTTTTACCGCATAAGATATAGTTGGAAATTAAATTTCTTCGCAAAGTTATAGATTGTTTTGTAAGCGATTGAGGTAAAAATTGAATAACGGTGGAATTTTGATTGGAGTAATTATTGGCAGTGGTTCTAAGCTAATTCATATCGCGTGACACGCAGCGAAACGAGATAGCAAATGTAGTTCTAAAGTTAGACCATAAGTATACACACAATTTTTACTGAGTAGAAACTTAAAAGATCGTTTTTTAAGTAAAAAATTTAATACAGTTACGGTGTCGTTAAACAATGTATCGTTAAAATACACGACTTCTTAGTTGCTATTACAGAAGCAATCAAACAAGACGTGTAATTATATTCGATGTTTGGCTTACGCGCGTGCGCGCGCCCCATGACATAGCTCTTATTTCCGACCATAGCCTGCCAAATCTAGGAAATAAGGAAGTTATACATATATTTTTTTTCGCTCGTATCAGCTGCGATCAACGAACGTTACACACATTCAATTACATTTTTATCACTCGCTATTTCGAGACCAAATCTTGCATTGTAATACTACAAATTGCTATTGTAATGTTATCAACATGTTGTAGTTTGTTTCCTTTCGTTTAAATCCAAAAACAACATATATACATGCAGTCCAAACAAAACCCATTATCATTTGCATTTTATCTTCATTTTTTTTTCAATTATATTATTTTTCCAGCTTTTACACAACCACTACTATATATGTTTCTACACGCGTAATAACTTTTTATCCGTCGCATATAGTATATACGCTTGTAAGCATTTTTCTTTTGTCTTCGGCCTTTACCACGACAGAGTAATTAATATCCGTGAGTATCTCATATACCTCCCGTTACACATTAACCATTCCCTGTGTAAAACCAGCTCTTACCCAATTAATTAATTAACTACAATACCTTTGCGTGCATTATAACATGCGTATATACGTGGATCTATACATATATATATATATAGTAACCCGAATATTTTACACCCTGACATTATCAATCGCCGCTACGAGCGAATTTCCAAACAATTATGCAACGCAATACCTGTAATCCTCTTTCCTGTCCCCTCCTCCCAATGAAACAACAATGATCAAACACGTTAAACATGAGTCTGTGTAGCCTTGACCTCTAAAATCCCATTAAAATTTCATCCTAACCCCCGGCTAGCACAGCTATGGTACACAAACTTTTTAAACATCACACGTTTATCGTGTTATGTATATATTTTATTCATATAGAAAAATCAAGTAATTGTGGATAGAATAAGTTAAGTGTGTTTATTAGACGAGAAAAATACACGGTATATAAAGGAAAATACTAGACCAATTGTATTTTCGGGCACGCGAAAGAGGGAAAAAAGCGAGGAGAGGCTGAAAAGAGAGAAGAAGAGAATTAATTATGCGGCTCTTAAGCGAATCGTGCGAGCTCTCCTATATATATATACGCGGATAAACGCAGCGGTTTTTGGTGTGCGCACGTGTTGCGCGTTCGAGATTCAATTTGCCGACATGTGTTTTTTTTGTTTGCTCCTCTCTCATCTCTTTGTGAGAGTTTGCATAACGGTGGTGTAATAGACTCGTGAGTACATGAAACGAGGAGTAATGATAATTTGTTTTTTATGTCTTTGTTCGTTTTGAATTTCTAGCAGGGGTTAAACCCTCACGAAAATCTCGTGGATTTAACAGAGCACAGTTTAAGGGATTAATTTTCAAAGAGTGTTGACCGCGGTAATGTAATTACAAGTGGAGGCATTTTAATTAAAAAATGTACAGTTACTCTCACGCTAGGAAGGAAGAAAATGAATTAATGAGAAAAAGAAAAAGAGAAATAGTACTTAGCTATGAGGATTTTATTGCTTTTCAGTTGAAGAAGATGAATATAATGTTCACAACTAAAATTCCTCTCGTTACGCAAACCACTTCATCACTCATAATCACATTACAACCTACGTCATATCCACATACGTTCTTTCACCCACACGTACATATATCCATCTATTTTCCAGCACCCAAAAACCTTTCGTTTACATCACATATACAAGAACACCTGGCACGGCTCTTTTTACATCGATATTTCATACCGTCTCTTATCTGTATACACAACACTGACATGTACGCGTTAATATCCTTACACACACGTACGTACAACCATGAGAACTAGATGTACACATACACGGCCAGTAAAAAGAGAATTTCAAAACCTCTACGCCTGTCACATACCCTACACAAGGCGAGTGTCAACGCATACTGCATCTGCTATGCTCGCTATCGAATTGGGCCGTGAACTTTGAGAGAGAACATCGAGCGCTGCCTTGACGATGGCGTTAATGAACGACCTGAAAAGTTGGATGGTACGGAAAAAGAAGAAGAAGAAGAAGAAGTAGAAGAAGTGTCGAAGGAAAAGTATTATATATACTTTGCGAAAATATCAAGTATGGTGGTTATCCAAAAAATAAAAGTGTATGTGTATAACCGAAAGTTCTATATGTATATACGGGGCATAACCGAGCTTTTTCCGTTATTACATTACGCGTTGTTGTCGTTGTTTTTTCTCTCTCTCACTCGCTTGCTTGTATGGAGGTAGAGCGTGAAAACGAAAACTTTGTTCGCTTGCCTTCATTATTCACCAACCCGCACGTACGGTATGCATACGCGTGAACTCGCGCAGGTGTAGATGTATATGTGAATGTATATATGTATATATACGCTTTAGCGATAGTCGCCATATCCGTATGTGCGTCATTTGCCTGTTTCGAATTATTCGCGTTCGCGCGGATGCGTAGACGGAATTGTCATTGCTAAATAATGGAAACTTGCGAATGAGAAAGTATAAAGTATAGGTACGAGGAGTCAGCAAAGTACTTAGCGTATTATTGCGGGTTGGAAAAGGTTATTCGTGGGTTATTAGTTATTATAATATAATGTATTTTTAAATTTTTGAATAATTGATGAGTTTGTTGTGGACGCTGTTACGTTGTTTAGCGTCTGATTTTCCATTTGAATTATATTCAATGCTTTTGTATATAAAATTAAGCTCAGCTTGGACGTTTATTTTTGGAATATAAGCATACGTGGGTGGTGCGCTTATGGGATATGTATATATATATATATATATATATATATCGAGCCCTGAGTTCTGCTTTATTATTTGAGAAAGTGAAACTGTATTTATATAGATTCTAAGCTAAAAAGCAATTTTTCATATTTTATAATAATTTTCATTTATTTTTTTTTTTTTTTGTTTTTCATAATTGTGGTCCTTGACATTTAAGGTAACAACTACTTTTTTTTATAGGTATAAGTAAAAAATAAACTGGCAATGTTTTATAGAACTTTTTACCCGTAGGTGTTTTGTAAAATTTTTGCTAGAGGGAGAAAAGTTTTTCCCATTTCTTTGAATAAAATATCGAAAGAAGGAAAGCCAATACACATGGGGGTGGTAGTATGTAGGTTAACGTAACAACACGACGAAAATCATTGTTTTTGGTTAGAACAAAACGAAACATCGAAGTTGAGAAAGAATTATTGAAATTATTGCAAATAGGAGCAAAAATTTGAGAAACAAGTAGAAACATATAGTAAAATTAAAAAAAAAATCCCTAACAAAATTTTTTTTACAGGTAAGTATATTTTCCATCCATCAGCACGCAGATATCTTCGCTTCTCATATCCCTTACAACCACCTACAAACTTAAAAAAAATAACATATCCCACGCGTATATCCCCCACACACACATATAACCGATATCTCCTCTCTCACATCGCCCACGCTTACACCGCACTGGAGAAAATTAAAAGACACCCGATACGATACGATACACTCGTTCACTCCCATACATATATACACGTACGTGTATATATATATATATATAATCGTTGATCCGCTTGCACATGACCGACCTCGCGTTAAAAGCGGCCATAGAATATTCTAAGCTGTTCGCGCCTTGACCCTTTCTCGTACGCCGGCCCCATCCTGACGTCATGAGAGAGAGCGAGAGAAAGCTCGCCCTTCCGCCCGGGAATTGGGATCGCCGCGAGGTGCTTGAAATGGGGAGAAAGAGAGAGAGAAGGGTTTGACGAAGGGTTTTTTTTTCTTCAAAGAAAACGGTGGATGGTGTGAGGGTGGAAATCGGTGGGTGTGCTTTAGAGATATTAGGATGTATACGTGAATTCTAAAAGATATTGGATTTCGTATTTTTATGTCAGTTATTATGCTTTTTTTTTGATAATGTCGGTTTAGATTAGGACCTTTTGGTTTATATAGAATTCAATTTTTTTCTTATGTGAAAGTGATGTATTATTTATTTTCATTAGAACCATTTTTACCCGTGTATTTTCAGATTGTAACCTGAGATGCATCATTAAAATTTAACTACTGAAAAGTATTTGATGTATGTATTTTATAACAATTTTCGCTAAATTATCGGATTTCAGAATGAAAAGTAATATTATAATTGATTAATAACCATATTTTTCTATGGTTTTTGCTTTTTAAATAATTAGTGACATCAAATATAGTAAGGTCGTCTGACTTAACCGTGACTTACACCACTTAAAAACATACATATACATATAAATATTCGATACGTACAATTATATTTTAAAAAGAAAATATTTTTGATCAATGTTTGTTTCATGAAATAAAATATCGAAACATTACATTATGTAATTTGTTTACTCTTATATAACATGTCTTGCAACAGAGATTCCAAATAATCACAGGTAATATGTTTTTATAGGGCCCCGCTATAAAATCTCGATAGAAATTTCATTTTATAGAGTTTTAAATTAGGTCGAAAAACAATTACCGTTACTTTTTACGATGTCGTACCGTTTAACTTGAACAATCTTTACCGGTGTTTATCGAATAAATTTCCCACCTTTCAGCGCGCGTGATAATGTTTTATAAAATTAAATCAAATATAATAATTTTAAATAAAGTAACGATTGTACATTATATGTAAGACTAATTGCAATAAATAATCTGTGTAAACTAAAATTATTTTCCTTAAAACGCTCTATTTCTTACGAATGTTTATTCATGAGGATCAAGTAGATTCTTTAGTCTTCAAGCATCACACGTAGTTCGTCGATGGCCGTCTCGGCATACCAAGTAACTTCTTAAATAGTTGCGTCATTACAACGATCGGCAAACTTGTAATATATGTAAAAAGACGTATTATGCATACGAAATTATATAGGATAACGTTTACAAATAATCTCGAGTTGCGCATTTTCCTCGGATATATGTTTAAAATCAATAGACTTTTATAAAGCAGTAGCAGCAGCAGGAACAATGTGAATTAATAATTAACTCTAAAATTTTAATCACTGATTCGGTAGTATATTCCACGTGTCCTCGATAAGTCAATACGAGCCAAAGTTTTGCATTCAACGATATGACCACGTCATTCGTGTCGTCGACAATATTAAAATCACTGTTCCGTCCATTAATCGTTAGTACAAATAATTGAATTCGCCGTTTAATTTGGATTCTAAAATGGAGTTTGCCTTTTAAATATTAAACTGATTGCATGGAAAGCACTCGATTTCATACACCTACACTGACTGTTCTTTTTTATCTTCAATTAATTTACTGTTTTGGTTTAGTTCAGATTAATTCTGAACGAAGCATCGGGGAATTTGGTCATACCTAATTTAAAAATATTCAGAGAATTCAGTATTATCTAATACAATATCGCATGTTTACTCAATTTGCAGTAAAGTTGTACAATATCTGTTGAAATTCACGAAATCCAAAGTATTTTTCAAAATCACAGTTTCGAATTGATATACCAATCAAGAGCATCATTCAAATAATAGGTTCTAAATTGGTTAACTTTCTATGCATAGAAATTCCGCTACTAATCGTATCAACATGCAAATTCCATCTCTCTGCCTAAAACTAAATTCCACGTGATATTATTCCCTCAAGACTAATCCATACGATTCTTCCGAGTATATCTTTCATCATCAATTATAAACTTTCCTAAAAATAGTTATTGCTATTATTTCAGTCCTTCAGTAAAACAACATTAACATTTAAAATACAATTATCCATTACCTAAATGCCTACACAATTACAAAGCAAAAATTATCCACCACCATAAAGAAATTAAATCGTATCTTCTTCTGCACTATACGCTTAATCTTTACACCTTAACTCACCTGCATTTCACAATAACCAAGCCTTCCATACCCTCCCACCTCCCCATAACCTGTCTACCAAACAAACACCTTCGCCTCCGGAACATTCTTACCCTACAAACCTACATCTCCTACCACCTCCACCTCCTTCTCTTTTTCTACCTACGTATAGAGACTCTACTCTACTTCTCTCTCTATCGCTAATTTCGAGGCCAGCACACCGATAATTCCTCCACTACAGACGTGACCGATCTTTTCCCCTTCCTCCGTCCCCCTCATTCTTTTTCCGTATCAGGGCCACGTGATGTTTCTTCGTTTGGTGCTCATCCGGCACGCGAGAGCGACGACCAGGGTAGTAGCCATCGTGTGATAATGAGAGTCGTCGCGTAGGGTAAATTGATGTTGCATGCACACGTGAAGCTGAAATGAGGTTTGTGTGGATGGGTGTGTGCATCGATAGGCAATAGTGATGGAAGAGGAGTTGAAGAAAAAAAAGTAGAAGAATCTTGAACGAACAGGGTGGTGAGAATGAATTAGGAAAGTTTTGCTGGATGGTTCGGTCGAGGTGGAAGAGAAATAGATTTCGTTATTTGAGTTGGAAGGGTATCGCTTTCATTGTATTCTAATTTATACTAAACCTATAGAGTTATTTTTCTAAGGATCAAATTTTTTTTTAATATTTTTTTATACTATTTATACGTAGTTGTATATACGCGCACATATTGATTTTACATTTATTATCTAAAATATAATACGAATTCTAAGAATTTAATTTCACTCATACCATGATTATCGAATTATTCGTCTGTACAATTATCCGTAACTACTATACTTGAACGTTTCACAGGCATTCTTTCTATCAATTAATGGTAAATGAAGTAATGATTGAATGCGTCGGTTAGAGCGAGGGAAACTGTTTGATTGATTGGCCGGCCGATACCGTTCATTTGCGATTTGTCGATTGCAATCGTCGTGTATCATTAATAAACCATTAGATAATGCCAATCTTTGGTGTAACGGTAATTTTTGATGTATATAATGAAAAAACAAAAGAATAATAGCAAAAAAATATATATGCTATATTGTAATTATCATCTCTTTAACTTTTAATTTTTACAAATCTAATATGTAGAAAGCATATATCTATATAGACATTGTGGTCGTTTAACGAAGTGATTCCACAAGCGCTGCCACAAGTTAGGAGATAAAGCCACAATTGAATTATTCATTACGAAGTTATAGAGACAATAACTAGATTAATATAGAGAAAGAAAGAGAGAGAGAGAGAGAGAGAGAGAGAGAGAGAGAAAGAGAGAGGGAGAATAAAAGAATAAGAGCGTTCCACTTATCTGGTTTGATCGATTACGTTTGATTCTGTTTGATTAACGACGATCGTAGACATAAGTGCGTCGTAATTTTTCCCTCAGCAGCGATGTATAATTTGCTCATTTTTATCGCACTTATTGGGAACGAACAATTCAACTTGTAATAAATAACAGAAACGATTATATACACTGATAAAAAAATGTGGAGAAAAATTTCCATGTTTTGTAGTAATTTGGCAATGTCAAACAAAAATATAAATTTTTCCATTGAAACATACTAAAAATTACACGAAAAACAATAAAAATTACTATATTTTTATGGGAAAAATTTTTATTTTTGGTTGATATTATCAAATTACTAGAAAGCATGGGAATTTTTCCCCACATTTTTCTATCAGTGTAGTATACAACGCAGTATAGAAACGCGAATCAATTCGCATAAACCGCGCTACTGCGCATAACAATTTGAAAATGAAATTATTGAAATACAAATATAGCTGTTCCTCTGAATTTCAAGATTTGTTTATTCATACAACAATTATTCTAATCGCTCGCGGCAATTCGAGCATATCCCTTCTGAAAATTCAGAAAAAAAAAACAAAACACTCTAAAAGGATTATATACGAGCAACACCCGGTACCCATTTCGAAATTAAATCTTTTCCTCTCGACAAAATAAAAAAAAAACCCATCCTTGCCCAACAGCCACTCACCAGGAACCTTATCCCACCTCTTCCTCATTCTATATACGTAAGAGAGAGAGAGAGAGAGAGATCACGCGTGGACGCATCAATCTCGAAACAATATAAACGTCAACAGGTTGGCTCTGCCCAACCGAGCGAAAGTCTCGCCACGGCGCAATATCTAGGCTCTATATACTCACCCTCCCATTGTCTCTCTCTCTCTCTCTGTCTCTCTCACGCATGCACGTGTGCGTGTATACATATACACGCGTGAGCGCGTTCTATTCGCGTTATCGACCAATAGCCCTCGGCTGGCCGGGGATTGCCAGGGCGTAATGAACTCGGCAGGTCGAGATGAAGAGAAGGAACGTGAAGGTGGGAGGTAGAGAGGGGGTAAGGTTTTTAGGGAGGAAGTGGATGGAGATGAAGGAGAAATGATGGAACGTGGATAGAGAGAAGAGGTATATAGGGGGAATAATTGAAATGTTTGAATTAGGAGTGTTGTGATGTTAGGGTAATTAGAAAAGTTAATGTGGAATTGTTGATTGGAGTGGTCCATGTCTGACTATAATTAGGTGTAGCTACTTATACGTTTGTTATATGAGAATGAATTGAGAATTGCTTTGAATTTGGATAAACTTTTCGAGATTTGGAAGTGATGTGATGTTAGATGAAGTGATAATTTTTTATGAAATGATTATATATGAACAATTTGTTGACGTTAATTGAACAATAGTTTTTGTTTGTAGGATACGTGATGAAAATTTATTTTTAAAGTTTCAGGAAGAATATTTCACGTGCATTATTATTTATACAGTGAAATTATAATTATACATTTGAAATTTAAACAGTATAATCTATTAGTTGTTTTAATGAAAGACGCTCTGATTGCGTATAGATTCGTTCTGAAACCAAAAAATTATTCCAGAACGAATGATTTGTTTTGAAATCAGAATTTCATCATGCAAATCGACATATGAGTAAAACATATATATATTATGCATAATTTTAGCGACAATTTATGACAATTCGCAGTGTACCATCATTGTTCTACTTCTATATATACTATATACTAAAATTTAACGTTTTAATTGTACCATTTGATATAAATAACATTCAAACACCGTCACATCGAAAAATCAATATTTATAAACTTAATTCACATTGAAAACAAAGAATAGAACGATACTATTGACCGTTTACTATATACAAAGCGTATTTAAATATTTACACTTGTTGATTTGAACAATCTCCACATTTATACACACACGTACATGATCACCACCGCATAGATTTTAACATTCACGTCAAGCTCCATATATCCTCAACAGCTATACACAGTCAGCATCCTAAAAGCTTTCTCCGGCAACAAGTGCGCCTCCTGCTACCCTAAATCTCTTGCGAATTCATCAATCCTCCAGGCATACACACCCTTATACAAAATTTTGTTATTTTCATTACACTCTCCTCACCCGTAGATCCTTACGTTATTTGTTTTCTCACCCCTCCTTTCTGTCTTGTATCACTCGTGTGTGTGTGTGTGTGTGTGTGTGTGTGTGTGTGTGTGTGTGTGTGTGTGTGTGTGTGTGTGTGTGTGTG
>JAYJLV010035116.1:1971-25662 GCA_036873485.1 Torymus texanus
ATTTTATTTCACGATTATAGATTTATTAACTTCCATGTATAAAACAACTTTAAAACTCAAATAACAAAACCTTTTCCTTCGATTCCGACAAAAAAAATCAATCTTGACGCTCGTGTGACCCACTTCCACACGTTTCTCTCTCTCTCTCTCTTTCTCTTTCACGCATCCTAAGAAGAAAAAAAAATCGCGACGCGCGATGTAATCTCTCGATTAGCCGGGGGAGGAAAACGCGCGTAAATCCTCCGCGCACGTTGCAATTACAATAACTTGCGAGCTATTGGAAATAAAAGCTATTGAAGGTGGAGAGACAGAGAAAAAAAGAGGTAGTGCGTATATGGCTAGAGGCGGGGAGAAAAAGAGAGGGAGAGAGAGAGAGAGAGAGATATGACTGATGTCTCCATTGGCCTTTCTCAAAGTGCCGAGAGATCGAAAGCTCTCGCGTTTCACTTGGGTTTTTCAGAGACGAACGCGTGGCGGTTGGGAGAGCGAGATGCCATCACATATACCGATACTGAATTTTTAACTTGAAAGTAAAAGTATATAGGGTTCGGCAAGTTGTTAAAAAAAAAAGTAATTTTTGAACCTTTTTAGTTATTCAATAACTGAATATTACAGTTAGTCGATATTATGTTTGACGTAGCAACAGCATGTTTTATACATATATGTGTATAACAGTAGTAATCGAAAGTGATCGAGTTCGAAAACAGAAACAGTTAGTCGAAAATCCAGGTTTCGTTAGAATCAACTCTCCACCCTACTTATCAAAAATAACTGTATTAACTAAATTTCATGATTTTTATTAGTAAAAACGGGTATTTATAATCAGGTAAAAATATTTACAGCTAAACTCATTATGCTCGAAATTATAAAGTCTGTTGCATAGAGTTAAGTTGAAAAAGAAAATGTAAGGAGAATCAGGAATATATGCTCTTGCATAATTAGCTAAAATTGCATATCTCGCTCTACTTGGCTATTAATATTCCTGCACACGTTTTCTTTTTTTTTTTTACAATTTCGTTCTTGCCAGAAGATCTTTTCAAGTTGACGAAAACATCGAATCGCCATATATATATATTCTAATCATTTATGTATGTAAACTTTCAATCATCATACAAACCCTAAAAACTCTATCACCTTCTTCTTAACAAAATCCTACTTTTCTCAACCCCAAATCCACGTAGAGCCTAAAAAATTGTCAGAACATCAAAATGACCGAGCAAACACGGACACAAACAACATATAGCCGTGCGCTTCCTGCGCGAAATAAACGGGTCGCGTCTTACTTATATCCTGAGCACAAACGGCTATGTATTATCACCGGCAGCGAGATGGAACGACTGGAAGATATACATGTATATGTGTATATATACATATATGAGACGTTCAAGGCCGAAATGCCACAGATATAAGAGTATGTGTATGTATATGTGTGGATATATAGATACACACGGTGGTCTGTCGTTAACGGATCTACGAGATAACTTGCTACGCGACTCGACGAGTATAGTTCGCGACGACGACGACGACACGCGCGATTTCCTCTTTTCTGCGATTCTCTAACTCTACTATATACACGCGTGCGCGAAGGTCGACGCCGGCTTTTGTTTCTCGATTCTTTTTTTTCTCTCTCACTCGAGTTTATATTGTTACAAATTGAATATATGTGTTGTAGAACTGGAAGAGTGTTAGGTAGTGGATTTTTTTTTAGTTTTGATAATTTTTGTGTTTTACGGTTCGGTGCGAATGCAATTGCAACGGAATAATCGGAAAATGAAATCTTGATAATTGTTGCAGTAGATTTGAGGTAATAGTAGTATAATTGAGTTGTACGCGCGTTCTTCGAGATTTAAAATTTGTCAGTATGTATGAATTTTGAAGCGATTGTCCGGATTACAAGTCATTTAATTATGCTTCTACTTGGCATCTATGCTTTACCCGTACTTTACCCGTAAATTACTGCTAGATAAACCTACAATAATCATCCAGTACGCAATGAATATTCACGAGATACTATTACTCTTCGACATTGCATTCAATTCAAAGAGATAAAAAAAAAGTCTTTTTTACAAAATGCATTGTTGCATATTTCAAAAAAAGAAAATTCTTCTATTAAAAATGAATACAATTACTTTTACTAAACAGTTATATTTTAAGAACTTAAGCTATCGGATATACATTTTCACATTGAACATATACGCAGAGACACACGATTCCTCAGAACTAACAATTACCTCAACGATAGTCCGATTTTCCTTGTAACAATCGTGCAAAAAGAGCTAAGTACACTTCTTCTCGTCTACGTTGCACTTGCATTCTTACGACAATTTCATCTCTTCTCGGAGGTCCTCGTATAGTTTCCACATTTCTACATACACGCGGGACATAAACAATAAATTGCGTCCTCGCGTTTCCAAATAACCAATTCCCATACGACAATCGACGCGATTGCTTGCGCAACAGAAGCAAATGTATATATACATAGCAGCTCTCGCATCATAAAATAGCCAAGCGTATACTCGGTTGGATATTAAAATCAGTCCATTTCGGTTAAAATGAAAAACATGTAGACCCGCGTGGTAAACGTTGAGACATTCGTGTGTACATATATATACATGCATTTAGTAAGTGCATTGAATATCTCACACTTTCATAGTGGCAATCCTCGTATTGCTGATTACGCATGCGTCGCCGCCGTCGCGCAGCTTTATTTCGACGCTTGCCTGGTCTGTTGTTTCCTTATTTACGAGCCGCCTGCGGTGGATTATACACACGTATATATATTATAGGGTCGCGCGACTTGAAGTGTATATTCTTTCAATGATAAAAAGATGCGCGAGTGGCGCGTTGGTTGGTCAACGCGAGATGGAATTTATAAGGTGGTAGGGTTGGCTAATGGATTAGATTAGGTAAAGCGTTTTTGAAGCTTTTGTTTAATACAGTTTAAACGTAGCGGGTGAATTAGCGTTTACGTGTACGTTGGTGAACGAATATGTGACTATTATAAAAATAACGATAAATATAGCTGAGAGTGAGGTTATTATATATGAACTATTAATATGCGTATCTATATAGTAAGGCCGTCAAACATTTTTCTTATTTTGACATAATCAACTATTTTAATATTAACAGTTATATTATATATTACTAACTAGTAAAAGGAATGATTTTTTGGTCATGGGATAAACTATTATTATTTAGAAAAATTCTCTAGTCGACTTTATAAAATAATGTACCATCTCTGCAAAGATTATTTTTTATATTATGAAATGCATTTTCTGATAGACAGTACGTGATTGCACATTATATACATTTTTGATACTCTTATTATTATTTTAAACCTTTGCTAACCGGATTCTGTAATGGTACCTTCTCTTACCAAGCTGTTGAACTACTGTAATTTTTGTTGTATGATGTAAGTTTGTCCTCACATTAATAAAGAAAATAGTAATTTTTCATAGAATCTCTCGTTCCATGTAAAATCATTCCTAATACAATTTTATAGATAATACAGTTAGTAATGTCAAAATAACATTATTAAAACAGAAGTATTATCAATACGTGGATAAAAACAATATACTTTTGCATTAAAATACATATACCAAGGTATATATATATATATATATATATATATATAAGTAAAATTCACGATCACAAGCTGCTTTCCATTGTCCTTAACGCTTCCGTTACTTTATTTTTTGTCAAGCGTATGTTGATTAATGCATTACCGGATGGTGACAGGAATAGATTTTCTGCACTTTATGCAGAACCGTTCTGTCTAAGAACAAGTTCTTTACTGTCATTTCGGATTTTCCAGCGGCGGCGTAAAGTTGCCAACGAAATTCAGAGTTAAAAATAGCTTGTTACAAGCTTACGCAGTATACACTAAAGATCTATCGTTTTATCACTGAAACCATAAAAAGAATGGAGAGTACGAGCAGTCCCAATGGAAAGTACCCAAGCAAGGAAGTGATCAGCTCGAAAGAAAGAAAAAAAAAAGAAGAACTTTGCCAACATACATTCATATACACCACCCTTGGCGCATATATGCGCACGTCAGTCGACCTCGCGCAAGGACTACCTCGTGAATTAGACTCACAAATCGTTCGATTGATATGCTCGTATCCACCTTGGACCCACGAGTATTAAATCGCGAGTATGAATTTTCGTAATTTTCGTATAGTGTGAGAACTTATCTCCATCTCTTCTGCTTTTTACGCTACGTCGCAGACGAGCCCGCAGACGTCTAGAGGACACTACGTAAATTCGAATGAAAGAGAGAAAGAGAGAGAGAGAGAGAGAACAAGGAACGACGCATCGCTAAGTTGCGTGTGTGACACTCCTTCTTCCCTTCCGAAACACTGATATCCAAGGGCCAAAGCTTGTATAACGCACACGCACACACACACACACACACACACACACACATATAGTATGCATTCGCATCCGTCGCACGCAGAACATTTCCATGCATTCATCCCGCCGGAAATTCGAGAAAATTCTGCGAGAGATAGAGAAAAGAGAGAAGAGAGCTCGCAACAGTTACGGGCCACGGAAGACGCTTATGAATAATTCACCAATGAATCTGTTGCTTCGGGAAAGAGAGACAGAAAGAGAGAGAGAGAGAGACAGAGAATGTAAGCGCCGTCCTCAGAAATTTATCGAGGGTGCGAGGAGGAGGAGGAGGAGGAAGAAGCTCTTTTCGTTTCGCTTTTAATACGCGCAAATCGGTGCAGAAAAGACACGAGTCGTCTAGGCAACAGAAGGCCTTTCATTACCGCGATTGCTTGCTGACGGACAGGCGAGAGCTTTTGGGAATATGAATTTCTTGCTCGCTAATGCGATATATTGTGCGCGTAGTATCGATCTCACGATGGTTCGCGGTTTATGTAAGCCTCTGGAGGAAAGCGACGGATTGTTTAGGAAGTGCACTTATTTTATTAGGGGAAAGAAAGAGCTGCTGCCCTTGATATTTATTATGGCGCTTGGCACCGTTATGATCAGACTGCAGTGTTTTCTGCAATATTGCATATTGGTGTGGTTTCTTTTTTGTTTCTTCTTTGAGAAATAAGATTCCTGTGGGATTCTTGGGTGGTAGTTTTGTAGGATGCGTGTTTTTATTGTGTTTGAGTAAGATTGTATTCATGACTAATTTTTAGTATGGGATAATTAAAGTTACTTTCAATGACAGTGATAGTTGTATGATCCAAAAACGTCTACCGACGTAATTGAAAAAAAAGGATTTGGTCCTTTCTAAATGGGATGCTTCGATCAGTTTTTCTTAATAAGTTGCATATTTTATTCTTCTTTTGCTTTCAATAGAAGGGGTAAAAGATACCGTAGTTATTAAAACTTATTCAATTACCTATATTAATAAATGAGGATTCCCAATTGGACATTCTAATTAAAAAATAGAATTAAATATTATTCAATGGTATTTCCAACCATGGCGTATGTTCAACCATACAAACTAAAGACTTACTAATTAAATACATAATACCTCTAAATTCTTCTTCAATTCGAATATACATATATATCGAACGATCTAAAACTGTACTAAGATCGACCAATCATCGAAGCATCCGATGATGCCGAAGAAAAACCACGACGAATCAAGTGAACGCTAGCATCATTATACCCCTTAAGTCCAGCCCCCCTCTGGAAAACCCATATACACATCCCTCTCCACCCACCCATCCACCCACTCCCTCTGAAACACAGTCATACCTGGTGCGGTCTCGTAGTGTCGGGTGCGCGCGCGTTCTGCGCAGGGGGTGGCGCGATGTGGGTGGTACTGCAACGCCTGCTGTTGATGATGCTGCTGCTGCTGGGGCTGTGGGGGTGGCGCCTGTCCGCCGTTCTGCTGCAATTGGACCTGTTGTTGGTACTGCTGCTGCTGCGCGTAATGCTGCTGCTGCTGCTGAACGACGCCATTGTTGTTATTGGTAGAGGATGCGCCCAAGGAATAATGACCAGCGAGCTGTGGCTGCTGATGATGGAGGGGACTTGTTTGTGGCTGTTGTTGCTGTTGCTGTTGGTAATGGTGATGTGAGTGACCATTGTTGCCCCAGAGGTAATGCTGCTGGGTTGGATGATGGTGATGGTGGTGGAGATGTTGTGGTTGCTGTTGTTGATGAGAATGGGATGACTGATGCTGCTGTTGTTGTTGTTGTTGTTGATGATGCTGCTGCTGCTGCTGTTGCTGCTGCTGGAGCTGCTGTTGCTGCTGCTGCTGTTGTTGATGATGATGCTGCTGCTGCTGCCAATAGCTGCTGGCACCGTTGTCGCTCATCGACGACATACTGTCGCTCTCCTCACTAACCATGTGGCGGCTGTGGCTCACGTAGTGGTAGAGATGTCTATCCTTCACTTATTCTCCTCTTTGAATCTCTTGATTCTTTGGACGGTCTAAAAATACTCGTGGTAATCCATCTGAAGCTCCAACCGAGATCGCGCGAAACTCGTCGCGTGCCAACATCATGTGCATATGCTTACATAGAACAGCCGTAAGAGGCGACGCGTAACAGTCAGCACTTTTTTTTATTTTTGCGTGTAATAACGGTTTTCTTAGGAGGGCTCACGCGACAACGCACCTTATCGTATCTACGACACAGACACACACACAGACACACGCACACACAAACACAGAGATACTGGGTGACCGGTCTAATGAAGTTGTTGACTCGTGCGCTTTACATCGTGATCTTGTGGTGTGAAGCGAGCTGGAGAAAAAAAAAGAATCTTAGGGCTTCCGTAGAATGGAGGATGAATGGTGAATTAACAGACGTTGACGGTGTTAAAGAAGCGAAAAAGCGGCGACTGTCGCTGTTGCTTAACAGCTGGCTGCGATTGGTATCATTGTTAAGACAATGAGACTTTCAATGGAATGTGTACATTTGTCTCACTATTAGTTTTATTCAACTAATAGTCAAACTTATTTGCGGACAATTGTTGCTGTCCAGCGTCAGTCGATAGCAAAACATCGAATATATAAATATATATCATTTATATATTTATATACAAAACTCAGCCAGAAATAAGTATGAAAGAATCCATATAAAGTAACACGCAAAAACAATAATAGATAAAAAGGACAAAAAATAGAAAAAAAAAGAAATTCAATGTGCGTGACAGTGAAATAAAAACCAGATAGATTCGAAAACTGCAAATGAATAGACTGGTACGTCCCAACGCTAATTATGACGCTCTCCTCAAAATTACGTTTTCTCTCGCTACGTTCTGATCGGGCATCGCCGAACGAGCTGAGCGGAGGATGGTGATGGTAGTAGTAGTAGTAACAGCAATACAAAGCGATGGCACCAGGTAGCAGTAGTAGTAGTAGTACTAGTAGCAGCAGGTACACCTTACATCCTGTCCTTCCAAGACAGGAGCATGTGTATATATTCTTTCTTCGTAAATATATATGTATATACGCACGAGAGAAGTAACAACGATCAGCGTGCAGGAGGTGGGCAACGAAACAGGGGTTGGTGCGTATGTATATATATATTATATATGTGCGCGCAGTCGAAGCGAGCCTCCTTTAGATATATATAAGTATATAGACACAGATGTATGTATATTTATATATATATATATATATGTATATATATGCAGAATGACGATAAAAGAAAATAGACAAAGCTCTGTCTTTGTTTCGCGGTTGTGAGATAACACGCGCGAATTCTTTCGTATCCCTTTTTTTTATTATTGTTATTGTTGTTATTATCGTTATCGACGTTAACGAGGATGACGACGACGACAACGACGCTGACGATGGCTACGATGCGAGGCCAGAGGTTCGCGAGGACTGAGCCGCTGTCGCGCCGAAACCCCCGTCGACGCCGCCGCCGCTAGCGCGCCGCAAGCGAAGAGGGAGGGCAGGAGGGTTGAGTGAGAGAGAGAGAGAGAAAGAGGAGAGGGGAGGAAGAGCTTTAGCGATGCACGTGCACCAGGAGGCACGTTCCTCGGTCACGTGGCTACGCCAACGACAGTGTGAGCGAGAAAGAGAGAGAGAGAAACTCACCCCCTTTTCCGAGTTCTCTCGTTCCTTCTCTCTCTCTCTCTCTCTCTCTCTCGCTCGCTTTGTGCATTGTCGGACTTCCAGCGAGGATGCAAACAAGCGACAGGAATAATGGTTACTGGCTTCGGTTATTTTGGGAGTCGCAACGAATCTGCAGGCGGGACTGATTTAGTCGAGGGTTGCTTTACCTGATACTGGAAATTTGAAGGGTATTTTTGGAGTGGCGGGCGATAATTTTAAACTGGAGATAAACAGATGAGATTAATTTTGGATTGGATTATTTCGGTATCATGATTAAAATGGAATATAAGTTCAAAATTTAACGATTGTTTTGTTGATCCTGCAGACATATGAGAAAGGGTTTGATTCTTGATGTGAGATAACGAAATATTGAAAGTATGGTTTTATTTTTGGAATACAAAAAAAACCTTGACAATTAAGGTTTTCTGAAAATAAATCGTGGAAAATATTCTTTTATTATGTATTCAAGTGGAAATTATATTTCCACGAATATTGATATAGACGTATCAGGGTCTCGGGAAGTAAATGTCCCAGTACCTAGACATGTAATGCTAGGGAGCTCCTCTCTCTTTTCAGCTGACAAACTCGGTGTTTTATTTACGTTTTCACTAGCTTCCTTCGCAAATGCTTGATAAATGATTGAGATTCCTCTTCTTTTTCATTCTTTGATCATTTTTCTATTCAAATGATTGCTGTTTTTTAAGGGGCTTTTATGTTCAAAGAACACGCAACCTCTCTCTTTTATAAGAGCTGTAATGTTAAAAAGTCAATTTTCAAAAAATACCTGATAAAGAAAAAATTAATGTAATCATGTTTTAAATTAAGTAACAATATACTTATAAAAATTTTAAATTGTCGGCTGGATTTTGATGTAATCTCTGAACTTCCTAAAAGCACGCAGATACTGATAATTCTACGTTATTCATTATCAGTATAACCTTTATTCACTCAGTGAATAATTGACTTTCTTAATGACAATTAAATTTCAACTAGATTAATAGTAACTATGACCTGAAGATTCAATTTGAATCAAAATATTGGAGCAAATATTGCGCTTGAGATAATTCTACTGGAATTGAAATCTTCTTTTATCTTGATCCCTGTGGTCAACGATAGGAAAAACAATGTAACGAAAAATTGATTCACTGTATTCAATAACGTCAGTTAGACTACATTCAAGCCTCATCGTCTTACGAGTTGGTATGGCTAACCGTAGTAATAGAACCAGTCCGTAAATCATTAATAATAAGAACAGTAGCCGTTATATAGACCTATGACATACGTTATTAGCGAGTACTAATAAATGTTAGTATTGTAACATTCATTAATTGATAAAATTAAAATGACATTAAATCAATACAGGTAGTAGATTAATCTACTTTAGATAAACGAACAAACTGTATTTCTTACGCACAAGCGCAAAACTCCTGTATATAGGCACCCCTTAAAGCTGATAAGCGCGCAGTTGCACTTTTTCCTAACAGTAAATTCAAAATCAAATAAAAGACCAAAATAAATTAATATAAAACCTATATATCGACGATGCAGAAAGAAAATGCAAATTTTATCCAACATCGACACAAACTGCCGCATGTCAACGAGTCACAGCAGCCTTAGCCGAAAATATAACGCTCGAACTACCGGCTATGCTTATCGTTAAATAATTAAAGCGGATATTAAGCTTTATGTAAATAAACACGGACATTTCGCGCGAGATTAGAAAGTTGCTGCTGGATTATATTGCGTAAACCCTACGCGCATATACATTTACGCGACGCGTTGATTTTTCGACGACACCTCCCCCATATATAAATTTTTTTACTCCTTCCCCTTTTCTCTCTTTCACTGACTAGATATTAACGAGTGCAACAAAACTAACCAGAGAAAAGTGACATATATACAGCAATCGAATATAGCACACTTCTATATACATATATATACACATATACGTTGCGCAAGCGCGTCATACACGCGTTGAATTATATATACGTATACGAAAAGTTACTCAACTATCCCCATGTATATATCTATATATGTGTCTATGTATGCGTGTAATATACGCTCTTACAGCATCACGAAGGGATGAGATATTCGTCCTTTGATTAACGACGCTGTGAGTGTATGCGCGCGCGAGAGTACATGTCGCTCGTTAATTAGCGTTAAAGAGCGAGCGAGAGACGTGTAAAAAAGTTGCGGAGGCCATGTTTATGCGGTGCGCTTGTACCTAGGTTATATAGAATGAAGCACTTGCTTGCGATAGCGAAAAGAGAGAGAGAGTGAGAGTTATTTATCTCGAGAGGTTGAAAACGTTGTTAAGACGGATAAAAGGACTTGTTTATTTTAATTTTGTTCGATAGTGAGAAGTAGTTGAGCTACGGTTTGTTTCAAGGATTTTGCGTACAGGTTTAAGATCAAAACGTAACTTGGTGTAGGTTGGTACAATTGATAAGTATTGTAACAATGAATTGATAAATCTACAAACCATTAGATAAAATGATTCATTATAAAATAAATAAGTTGGAAAATGCATTATATTTTAGAAAATGTTCTGCTATAAATATTATTAAAAATAATTAATGTGATGAATGATGAAGAGAGATTTCAATATCACAATTAAAATTGAATGTCTTGAATAAGGAGATGACAACTTTTTAAAATGATTTATCTTTTACGTCATTATGTGTATTCCTAGAATTTTTCTATGATCATTGATGTTCGAACGAAATTTCATTTATAATAATAAGTATATGAAAAAAAAGCTAGAACAACGAATCGACTGACATCTATGCATTTTAAAGACAAAGTTTATTATTGTCGAGTCTCGAACCGCGAGAAAACGATGTCGAGATCTATTTATGCGCGGCCTCATGGAATTCCATGCATGGAAATCGATTTTTATTTTGAGAATAGTTGATGTTTGAAAACAAATAAACTTCTTTTACTTTCAGTGGCTAGAGTTTGTTTACAATACCAACGTTGAATTATGCACGAAAACCTGGAATAAACCGTCTCGTCGCCGCAAAATAAACATTGTAAATAGATCTATAATAACTTAATATTCAATCAACCCTTTTCTGGAATAATATTAATCTAATGTAACGAGAAAGTTGCGAAATTAATTTAATATGACACACCTCGTGAACTCACTAGTTAGCTATATACATATATATATAAGAAGTATACGAATGCGGGTAAGTAGAAAACAACCGAACCTGGTCAGACATCGAAATGGTAAAAAATAACTTACATATTTTTCACCTGAATATTAGTACTGGCGACGTAACAAAGTTTCTAGAAACAAAATCCCCCATATACCAAATCGACCATACCACCAAATCCTCATCCCTATAGGACAATAGTACAACACGTATTGTCATGCAAACGTAAAAGTTTTTTTTGAATTTCCTGAGTTGATTAAAAAAATTAGGTCATAGCCTTCAATATTACAATGTTACATTAATATCGAATGCTCTTATAATGTTTAAAAAAGTGAAATGAAAAAAATATTGAACATAGTATAGAAAAGTTCTTTTGTTGGTATCTCGAAATGTACGCTTAGTTAACTACACATACATATACACACGTATACTTCCTCACTCGTTTTAATCCTACATCTAACCCCGAACCGTGTGTACCCGGGCACGTTGTGTTGTCGCAGGTCAGGTCAGCGCTTGTGCTCCCGGTCAACGCACTCTTCTCCTAGACGACGACGCTAGGCGCGCGCATTATTCATTGGCGTCGAACGTACACGTGCGACGTTGCGCATGATTTTTTTGATTCGGTCAAAGATGCGAACGAGAAAAAAAGGAGGTCGTAGGATGATGACGTAGTTTATCGAGGCAATGGGATAAAACTTACCAATTAAATGGAGCTTACGAGCTGTTGTTTGGGAATTGAGTTTTGTCATGTGTTTTTGTAGGTTTCATTATATCAATTCGATTTGTTTTATGACAATTATCATATATTGATATGGTTTTTATATTTAAATGTCTAAACTGATTTTTATTTATAGTTGCTGTTTTTCTTTTATTTTATTTTTTTTTATTAAAAGGAATACAAGTTATTTCTGAGAAAGAAAGAGGATAGAAAGGAAAGAACGAGAAAGCAAGAGAAATGTTAGAATTTTAATTTTTCATTGCACTTTATTCAGAACTTATTCGTTAGTTGTAATTGATAAAAAGATAAAATAGAACCCTCAAACCCTTGTGTTGCAACAATTTTATCCTAGCTTCGCATTTTCTTAAAACACCAATTTAACTCAAAACTCAATCGCGTCTCCCTTTCTCTCTCTCTCTCATTCTCAACCAGACAACAGTAAAAAAGCCATCAATTATATACGCAAACGAAACGAAGTAGCGTGCGCATTTCAATCGGTGGCAAATTCGAATTTCATCGGGGTGGAAATTAGATATTAGTGATTCATCGATGCGCTTTAAACGTTTCGCCGTTCGGGCGCATGATTTGCACTCGACAGATATACGCAGCAGCTTCATTGCTATAGGAAGAGATGCAATGTCGCTTACGAGTTGACCTAATACAAAGCGTATAAACGCGCGCTACGGACTTACAAACGTTTTTCATTTCGCGTAAAAGGAAGGGAAAGCACATATAGTGCCTTAAAAATGTTGTTTACCGTAAAGTTTATGTTTATCTGTCGTGTTGCATAGCCGTTTGGTATAAATAAGTAACAGGTAGCCAACGGGTCTTCGAACGAAAGCAAAAATTTAAAAAAAAATGGATAAAATTATATGAAAATTACGGTAAAGTCCACTTTTTAATTTTACAATTGAAATTCAAAATTACATTTCGCTAATTTCGAAAAACCTTATCGAAAATTTGCTCCTTATTACGTAATCCCACACGTTCAGACGCGAAAAATGCAAAATTCACCTCTCGATTCAATTGCACAATCCACCTGCAATCCCAGGATCATTGTTAACCGGAGTTAATCGGCGTCCTTTATATTTATAGATCAAGTCAAAACAATTCTGTCCTCTTTGTCTCTCTTTCTATCTATCTTCTCTCTGGTATACGAGGCAACGGCGACAACGTGATTTCCGTCACGTTTTTCATATTTCCAGAGCACGTGACACGGTCCGATTGCCAAGGAGGGTGGGAATCCTGAAAAGCCGCGGCAAACGTTGATCCTGCGGGCGCTCGGATAAGTTTTTTTTTGCTCTCTCTCTCGAGGCCATCCAACAACGCTCGTGTGAGTTATTCTATATATATATATATTTCTATATATGCAGGGTGTTCACGTATACTGAACGGTGGTTGTTTTTTATGACATGGGGAAATTAGGTTTGTGGGTGAAGCGATTGATTGTGAGTTTTGTGGTGGACGAAGGGTGGAATAAACGTTTTTTTTTTGGGCAAACAAATTGTTTAAAATTAAATAATTAAGTATTAAAAATAGGGCCTTAAATCTCATTAAATGTAGTGAGTTTCGGGCTTTTATAGTTTTTGTTCAGTGTTCATTTTTAGTCACGATGAATGTTAGATGCATACAAAAATTGAAATAATCTTGGTATGAATTGCAACACTAATTATTATTATATTTTTTCTGTAAGTCTTCCCAGAATGTATAAAAAAAGCTTTTTACAATCTTGGTAATCTACATATTGAAAATTTTCTCCACTACAAAACTTCCTCTTCAAGAAAGCAACAAATGACGGAAATAAAATTTTCAGTTTTTCCCACCAATTACCACATATCACATCCACCCAAAAATTACCATACCAGAAATAAATCGTTTAGACACGTGAAAGCCATTTTATAATCTCGCATTAAGAAATATATTGCACACGAAAAATCGTCAATTTAATACTTCTCCCTTCTCCCCTCCTGAAAACATTAATATACCACTTGAAAACGTTCTAATTAATCACACACCCGCGTAACCTCTCATTATAAAACAAACATCCAATCCAAAAGACTCGATTCCAAAAACCGGTCGATATATAACATACACATATCCTTCAAAAAATTTCTGACAGCGTATATACGTATATGTACCACTTGTCGACTTATTTCACTTCGACAACCAAAAGACCAACTGAAAGAAAAGAAACAGATAGACAACAACGAACGGCAAAAGCGAGAGAGCGTAGAACGCGACTCCTTCCGCGTTCGAATCGATTGCACACCGCCACCGCGCCCCCGGCGGAATGCTTATAGGTGAAAGTCGAGAGAGGAAGAAACGCGATGGCTTTTTACGGGGGAGGGAGGAAGTGGAGGTAGAAGTGGAAGGGAGAGAGACGCGTGCTATCACAAGGGGCACGGTCCCGGCAACGTGACACGTAGGTATATAGCTATATAGAGAGGAACTGTAGAGCGCGATTGTAGGGGTTTCTCCAACTTCCTGCTTATTCGTGGAGTATT
Source organism: Torymus texanus (assembly GCA_036873485.1). Taxonomy (NCBI): domain Eukaryota; kingdom Metazoa; phylum Arthropoda; class Insecta; order Hymenoptera; family Torymidae; genus Torymus; species Torymus texanus. The sequence goes on from JAYJLV010035116.1 coordinate 16,393, forward strand.
GTGTGTGTGTGTGTGTGTGTATGCGGAGACAGAAAGAAAGAGAAGTGGGAAGTGAGTGGAAGATGATGATTTTTGTGGATTAATAGGGGATGAAGGTTTTTAATTACACACCTGAAGTTTTTCAAGTTTTTATCACTGAACTGGTTTCGGTTAGAATGGAATCCGAAAAAGTGAAAGTTAGTAATCGTAGAAATTCGTTATAGGATATTTTTATTTATATTCATATATTATAGAAATGGTTTCGCAAAAATATACTTCGTGATAAAATTTTTTTAACCATCATGTTTATTTATTACCGCATTAATATAATTCAAAAGTAATAAAAACATTTTTCACTCTCTAATTGCAGCGTATAAGCATACGAGACACATTAAATGCCCCCTCAGAAAAAATGGAGGAAAAAAAAGCCCGCAACCATATATACCAATTAATTCCAATACTTTTCTGTAGATAAAGTTTATCAGTTTCGAAGACTGTCTCATTGCTCCTCTCGTCTAAAATACACGTCTACATACGGTTTGTTACGAGCATTTCCTGATTATCTATAGCGTGTGTACATAGCACCAGAAAGCTAAAGCGTTCGAAGGAAAACACATCAACAGCAAGCGTAAATTTATATAAATTATACATCGAAACGACATAAATCTAAATCCCGCTACAACATATATATATATTTCCCAATTCGCCATATACCACAAAGAAAAAGTGAACAAAAAAGAAAAAAAGAATATGAAAAACCTAAACTGCACTTTATTATATACCTTCTACGACAACAATCCAATCCACAACCGAATGTCCCTTCGATTACTTCCCTCACTCCTTTACTCGTATCTTTCACTCTCGCGGGAGTGACAGACCACTACCACCACTTGACTCACTCATGCACATCCGCGCATATACTCATCCTCACGCACCATCGCTTTTTACTCTCTGCCTTTATCAGCGTCGCGACAGGCATCGCACACTCCCCCCCCCCATCCACCTTCTTTCTTAACACCCGTATATGTACGTGTGCTAACATATATATATTCTTAACACGGCAGCGTCGCGGCTCGCTGGGTCTTCGCGTCGTTTCTGTACTCACATCATATATATGCGAAGGAAGCGATAAATCGATTGCGGAGTGAGCTTTTCCGATGTATACAGCTATAGAAGAGGGAGAGAAGAGAGGTCTTTTCTCAATGTCGCTTTTACAGTTCGCTGGTTGCTTGCTTTTCCGAGTATACGGTGGGTGATTATTATATTATTCTATTATGAATTTGAATTAATCCACATGTGGGTGTGCGCTGATTGGTTGGTATGTATATAGATGAATAGCGCGGTTATAATGGACGTTGAGATATTGGCTTTTGCTGTGAGCGTTAACGTATAAAAGTTTATCGGACGATTTGAAGTGAGCGTTTTTTTAGACAAAGCATCTCGTTTCCTTCTTGTGGTGCATCAGAAATGTAAAAAGAAATCGTTGCAATAAATTTGTCTGTTATTTATTTGCACGTATGATGGGTAATAATAATGTATTTTGCTATATCATGTGGCGTTAATAATTGCAAAAATATGAAACAAATCGATAGAATTATTATCAGATATGATTAAACAAAAAATACACTAACAACGACGTGCAAGTATATCTTTTATTTATTTTATTTGATCAATCAATTTATTACAGTCGCGCTTTAAGAATCCCCATTGTAATCCAGCTCTATATAGAAAGAAAAAGTCAAGGGACTTCACTCCCTTAATAAACCGCTACCGAAAAAACAGCTCAGACTCTCTCCAGGGAATTCGAAGCCTACCTATCCCCTAAGCCAATATACATATTAGCAACGACCAACATGCAGGTCTTGTCTCTACGAAAAACAAAATCACACCATAAAGTGCACCTCATCAGCGATGGTACGAAAAGACAATTCGAAACTTCTTATCTATTACTATTGCCTCACAGCTGAAACGAAAACGCGTGCTAATAGCGCTCGTTCTATCCTATCTTACAACCGCGATTAGATTGCTATATACGACTGTTATATACATGTATACACATACATACAAACACTTGATATCTACGTCTACATAATTACAGATATATACATGTAGCGCGATCTATTTTTATAAATGAACGTATATCGTGTACGTACCCGAATTTACACCACCACAATCCAACCCTCCTCGAGGGTTGCATCATTCCCCCACATACACTAAACCACACCGCAACGGCGTAATCCAAATTCTCTGTCGCGTATAGGGTAAATCCATGTATATACATATATATACACACAAATTTGTATGTATACTCTATATGTATATATAGAGTTGAGAACTCACGTGGCGAGCCACGCGACAGCCGCGCGCCACCCCTGCGCAACACGTGGCTGAAGCCGCCGCCGCCGCCGTCGCCGCCGTTGCGAATCCCCTCCTCCTTAGAATACAGCGAGCTGCTGCTTCCTCCTTCTCCTCCTCCTCCTTCTTCTTCTTCTCTGCTGTTAGCTACTCCTCCTACTGAGAGAGCGAAGAGGAGGTAGGAGAGGTAATATAAGCAAATACGTTGAGAAGGAGGAATATAAGAGAGATTGTTGGGTTTGGGTTGATGATGCGTTGGGTTGTTGTTTATAAAGTTGGGAAGATTATTATGTTTTGGGGTATTTGGGGGAACGAATGTGGTGCTATGGTTTGGGTAGTACGTATAGTAGTAGATTAATTTTTGGCAACTGTTATAAATTTGGAAGCTTTTGATATATTTTTTTATTCTGAAAAAAAGCAATGGAAAGCTCTTTTTTTACAATTGTATATGACGATTATCTATATACACTGAATAGTTAACGTAAAAATGTAGCCTTTTTTTAGTAGTTCCATAAAATACAACTGGAAATGTCGATAACTTTAGCGTTGTGGTTTCCTTCATATTTCGACGTCTACAAACATATCTCATAGTTTAAAAAAAATCCGTGATCGGGATTTCAGATACTCTCCTGGTGACAGTAAAGTATACTGTTCTTGAGTATGCATTTTTTTTACATCCCGCGCTATACATCGTTTTGCATTTTTGTACAATGTTTGTATAGCAATCTTCGTTATAATCGTGCACACACTGTCTCTAATAATCAACATAATATTTGATCGATCGCATGCTCGAACTAGTTTTTTTTTTCTTCTGCGCGATCAACAATATATAAACATCGCTTTTTTTTCATCAAGCAGGTATATCATTATAAAATTAAAGACAGATAATTCAGACAAGATTGTGCAATCTTATCATCGTCCGCGTGTGTATATACGTGCACGCGTGTATTACCTCGCGTAAGCGTAACCTTTTTCTTAGCCGGAGATATACAAAGGAAAATCACCCTATACGCCTGTGAGAATGAACATCCCGGAATATTTTTAGGGACCAAATATGGCGCGTCAACCCCATTACGTGCTGAATGTCATCAAGGTGAATATGTGTGTGTGTGTGTGTGTGTATGTATTTATATTCTGGAGCTGACCGAATTCATTTTAATTAGAACGGTCCAACTGTGGTGTTATGACAGATCGTTTTGGAATTAAATTACGCTATTCTTCTCTTGATATGATTTAATATGTATTCTTTTATTTTTTAATTGCGCTAAAGATGTATTTGATTTATAATGTACAAAATTTTTTACAACATCTCTTTAAAATTATATTATTATCATCGAATTTAAATAACTCATGGGATAAAGTATTGTCAACGTAAAGCTTATATTTTTATAGCAAACATTTTTACGATGATTATTTATTGTGTATGCATGAGCACACCCACATCTGTTATTTTAATGTTACTGCATATATAAAAAACCAATTTATATTGACTATTATTTATAAAAAAAATTCATAAAAAATGGCGCTTTTAAGAAAAATACATATTTTTAAATAGTACATTGTTCAGTAAAAATTGTATATCTTATGCATTATTTAATTTTAATCAAAATATCGTGTAGGAGCCATACATTGAATAAAGCACATATTGAAAAACTCGTAAAATGAAAGTAATTTAAAATCGAAAACTAAAAAAATATATATCAAATCATTTCAAAAGAAGCATGCTTAAATAAAAAAATAATCGGTAATATAACCGCAGTCAGATCGTACTATTTGAAATGGATTTAAGATGGATGACGAGTTCTTAAGACAATGTCCTGTGAAAAGGTATTGAAAACGTTCTCGGAACACCACTCGGCGTAACAGTCGCATTATAAATAGGATGTTAGCGCGTGCCCGAGTACGTGATGTTTTCGTGAAATTCGCCCTATATATATATGCATGATTACAGTTAAATTGAAACTTTGGAAGTGGATATCTGATATGACCGTGTGAGATGAAAATCTAGATAAAGTATCTTTACATTGAATTTGTTTAAAATAGATGCGACCTGTAGCTGTGAGCGTTATGGTTACGTAAGACTGGCTTTATTGATTTTAATACACACTGTGTACAGGAATATACTAGTTGGATAAAATATTTCTTCTATTTTCTAATATTTTTTTTTCAAAATGGAATTGTTATTTTCTTCGTTCAAGTATTTTCTATCGTGACGAGAAAAGAATCATTAGCTACAGTGGCTTATAAGTATGATGAAAACTGTAAAAAATCCATTCACACGTCCTCAAAAATAGTGAAAATTTCTTTTCTAAGACTCACATTCTACACCTGATTTTTCGTACTCATTTTATGATATAATTTAACAGAGAAATCATATATAATTAAACAAGGTTTGGTGACACTCAAAGATAGATAATTTAAATAAAACTGAAAACAACCTTTTTTGCAATTTTTAGCCATTTATTCCAGAAATCTCCTTACAAAGTTAAAAAAAATAAAATAAACTTTGAGAAACCCAGCTTTTATTAGTTATTTTTTAAATTAAAGAACACTGATTACTTCGAAGAAACACTAAAATGTACATATCGTACAAGTCACTTGATTCAAAACAGTCAGACCTTTGAAGAAATCAACATATTTAGTTTTGAAAAAAGAAAATAAATGTAAGTTTTCTCTGATTCTTTGCAAGTTTATCTCGGACATTTCTGTGATAAATGGTCGAAAGTTGAAAAGAACCCTTACTTTGCATTTTTTTCTTTGAATTTTTCTTCTTTGGAAAAAAAGTAATTGCACACAATATTTCTGGTATATTATATCGTACACAGAGTACAAAAAACCACGCCCGGAACGTTATATCCCCAAACAACTTCTTTCTTTTACTCTTAAAAAAGCGTAAATATATTTTTCACGTATAAATTTCCCCACATCACATAACTTTCTTCATCCAATAAGTGAATTTCCACGAGTCCATTACCTATCCAACCTCAATCCTCTCCCTTTAATCGCTCGATCACCACATCGTTACTAATCCACATGGAAACTAGGTTACAGGATCGCACGCACTCACCGGCGCCAGGGGGGATTTTACGATATACACTATACATAAAGACAGTGTGCAAAAAAAAAAGAACGAATGAAAAATAAAGCGCACTCGCGTAGTCCCTTTCAAGGACAGCGGATACGAGCTGCGGCATTGCACACGCGCACGCCTCGATAGAAAGAGAGAGAGAGAGAAATAATCCACGCTACGCGACCGCTTATTTTCCTCCGTGGGATATATGTATACGTATATGCACACGCACTGAGGTCGACAGGTGTAACTAGAATTTCCCGCGGCTTCTTTTCTTTTTTTTGCCTTTCTGAATCGCTTGCCGCCTCGTTGTCGCTGCGTGGTAAGTGATAATGTAGTATATATACATACGGTGGAAGCAACCAGAGTTTGAGAGGTGAGTGTTTAATGATTTTTTGTTATGGAAAAGTGACGATATGAAACTGTCTACTTTATTTATTCAATCTACTCGTTGGGTTGTGAAGTGAAGTTTTTTTACAGTATACATATTGTACCAATTCAACGGGTAGAATATATTATCCACTTTCTTTAATCGAATTAATAAGCGTCATCATTTCTGATGCAAATGGTAGACGCAATAACGATTGTAGGAAGTGGAAAGATATACATCGTTTCTTTATTTTTACTTGCTTCTATCTAGAATAAGCTACGAGATATTATTTTTTGTTTTTGTTCGCAGTGCGGAGAATCCTTTTTATTATACGTGCGTGCGATGATTTTCCGTTGCGCTACCGCGAATACAGCTTCAACAATGGTGCTTTGCTAACGGTATTGCTAGGGGTTGCGCAAGACTAAAAATAAAATTTATAACGGTATAACTGCGTGTGTATCGAGAATAAAACTCAATTTGAGACTATGGTAAGTTAAAACGATGAGATGATGGATATCTGTATGCTTTTGTCATAAGATGTTCTTATAGAAAATCAAATATTCACCCGAAGGCATGAATTATATTGAAATATGATAAACTGGTATATTTTTATTTCTAAAGATAATGACACCAAGCCATGTCCTTAAAATTGCTATAAATATATATGCGATTTCTGTTTTAGAACTGGAACCATTATTGTAGAAGTATAAAACCTCAAGTTATGTTGTTTGGATGGTCAAGGATTACTTATAAATATAGTCAGGAAACAATACTGTAACTTCCAATAGTATCATATATCCATAACCAAAAAATGTAATAAAAATATAACAAAATAAACACAATTATAAATGTATCCGTTAAACCACAAATGATCCAACCTCGTCCTCACGAAAATTTCAACCTTATATTTGCCTAAAACGTAAAAAAAAATCGTATATTTACCATCCTACCTCACTTCCTCCCACTACTCTACACGATCCCTTCCCTGATCTCTACACACACACTTACACAAACACGCCTACTCTTATACATACACACAATTCTGCGGCGTCGCCGGGAAAACGGGAATGAAAAATGCGGCCGAGAGATGGCAATTATCGGGCGGGACAATACGCGCGAACTGGTAATGGTAGTAGTAGTAGTAGTAGTAGGAATAGTAGTAGTAGTGTAAGCAGAGTGTCGTCATTGCGTAACCTTCCAGCCGGCTCATTCAATCGCACGAGGTTCATGAATGCCTGCCAATTAGACGTTACCACTACTGCTGCTGCTGCTGCTGCTGCTGCTACGTTCGCTGGTTTCGCAGAGTTTGTGTATATGTATGTGTTGGAAATTCGAGAGTGGGAAGAAGGGGATTGATTGAAAGGTGATGGGTGGCAGGTTGAGAAGTCAAATTGGAGGTTTTATTTTTTTTGTCGGGAGTTCTAGACGCTGTTAAGTCGATCAAGAGGTTGATCCATTGCAATGCTTACTATCACTCTCTCTCTCTCTCTCTCTCTCTCTCTCTCTCTCTCTCTCGGGAGGTTTGAGAAATATATGAAGACTAGTGGTGCAAGGTGTCTGGTTATTCACAGCGCATGCGGAGTTTGATTTGATTAACTATTAACTGTTTCGATCCTTTAATTAATTCGATGATCTTCTACGAGGGGAAAATTTTACGAAGCACGTGCTGAAATTAATGTTGCGAGAAATGCATGTATGTAGCTATGGAGAATTTTCCTAAAATATAAGTAATTTTTTCCCCATAATTGTCTAGTCAACTTTTTCGATAAAAATCTGCTTTAAAGCTTGTTTTTGAAACTTTTTATAAATTTGTCAATCATAAAGTCAATCTAAAATCGAAAAAAACGAGAAACTTTACGATATTAAATGCAGGATTCTTAATATGTATCAATTTTATTATTATTGGAACAATATTCAAGTATAATATAGTAGATATCATTCTCTTTTCATAAATTACAACCACTTGATCTTGGCTAAAGCACCTATCACAAAAAAATATGGGGGGTCCATATTAGACACTCGGCCATATCGAGAAATTTTACCTATACTAAAACTACCTCTAAACTGATTAACTTTATATAAAAATTTAACGCAATAGAACGCAAGAAAATGAAACCAACAACGCTTCATTAGTCTAGTGACATGGTGCATCCCGCGACAAAGCATTGACAACGACAAGAACTAACGTCCGCCGCACGTACCGCTCGAATTCAAGGTAATAATTACCTATACAATATTGAAAGGCTCGCGCGTTGAAACTGTTACTTTTAATTTCATGCGACTCGATGTATAAATATACAGCCAATTGACTTTATACGCTAGTTACAATGACGCATTAAATCGCTAGAAATAAAAGAAAAAGATAAATTGCTACTCAATACTCCTACATTGCACGAATCTTACCGAAAGGATAGAGAAAAATGACAACCTGCTCTAGAGGATGCTCCCCGGAAAAGCAAATCCGTGGTAACTATCAAGCAGCGTTGCTTGCAGTATGACTCGACATTCGAATGATGAATAAGAGAAGCAGAAATGTGCGAAAGACACGTGTGTACGTGGGAAAGCGCGAGTTGGAACGGCGATTAGGTCTGGGTGTGTGCGCAGTGTCCGGTGTCCTTGTCGTCACCAACGTTGCTGCTGGCTGCTGCTGTATGAGCACGTGGAAAATCAGAACAACTGCGTGTGTGTGTATGTGTGTGTGTGTGTGTGTCTGTGGACGAATTTTCGTGACGCTTGCCTGCGCCGGTTAAAAGCACCGGCGATTCAACGATTCTGTGGTTTGCTTCCTTTTGTAGAGGAAGTTTTAGAACGGTGAAAACAAAATTTTGAGGTAAACATATGTAAAAATATGTTTTAAGCTGATTTATGTTGGAATCTATCAAGTTTGAGAAAATTTTTGTTTGTATGTGTAGGTATACATGTGTAAAGATGGAAGGTTAATGTATATCTGGACAATATCTAGAGAAGCATTGAATCGATTTTGATTAGACAAGGTTTATTCTCTACGTCTCAATGGAAATTATCAGTTCATTTACTGATTCAAGTTTTTATAGTCTTTTTTATGTTTCAAAACTAAAAATATCTTTTTCTGATTTTTACAACCAATATTACTTAACATTATAAACTTGTATTGAAAGATCTTCGAATTATCTACAATTTATTTTTTAATTTTTTAAATTATTTTTAGTCTTTCTCTGACTCAACTTCATCAATATCACAAAATTTGTAATCTTAAAATATTATTGATGATGGAAATCCTTCATGATTCTCCATATACTGCTATAAAAATAATACAAAAATGACGGTATAAAGAAAAAAGGTATCAATACGATATTTGAAATGAATACCACTTACATGGTATGACTATATAGATATACAAATAACAGTATGGAGTTTTTCTTTATGTTGCTATGTTTCTATAATTAATACCGTTTGTCATATTGAAAATTATACCATATTATTCCTCTTAATTTTTTGTTTTATGAATTATGGTAAA
>JAYJLV010035116.1:25762-58669 GCA_036873485.1 Torymus texanus
CTATATCAACGTAAATCCATACATACACACACCATTGCTACCGTCGTCATCATCATCATCATCGTCATAGCCATCATGATCATACGGTAAAATTAACATACGCACTGTAGGTGATATAATTAGCGCGTACAATTAGTGATAAATTACGGTCAGTTAAGCGCGACTTCTGTGCCAATAAAATTCACTTACCAGTATAAATATATATAAGTATACGCAATAAAAAAAACGAGCTTCAACTACTGCTACCGCTGCAATTTCCATCAAAACTATCGTATTAAACCGGCATTTTGAAATATCAGAAACCACTCACCTGTTGTATGTACGTGTATATATATATATGTATATATATATATATATAGACTTATAATTGTTCATAATCGCTCATTACAGAATGACATTTGTATTTTAATACCTGCTGTATATATGTGTCTGTGTATATATATGTAGAGGTGCTAGTTTAGCACGTATTCTGCACGCGACGTTTTACGTTGAAATTATCATATATTTTTCTTAGTCGCTAAATAAAAATGAAGAAACGACGGTTTAATAATACGTTCGCTACAATGTTATTCCATACCTCGCCACCGTGGCAGCTTCATTTGCATCGATGCTCATACGAACGCGTATATCTCACTGCGAATCAATTTCAGAAGAATGCCAGAAATACAGACACACACATACACACATATAGTCACACATTATTTCTTAACCAGCTTAAACGAACTTTACTACGCAGTACTTTTAATATACATAAATTTTTCGCTACCCAAACTGTCCCGGCCTGCATCAATGGCAAAGTCAATCCATATACACACACGTATAACATATAAGTGAATTTTCCCAGGCTTACAGTCTACGTATTGTGGAATAATCGTGTGGTAGCCTTGAGTATACCAGCCGGAAAGAGCTGCAAGAGCAAACTGCACGCGTGGATCGAATTGTCTTAATCAGATTCGCATAGCTCGCGAGTTTACAGTTATTGTGAGTTGTTGTTATAGTGCACGACGCGGTTTGTTTAAGTGGAGAGGAAGAGCTGTACTATGGTAGGTTTAAAAGTGCTTTATAATACGTTTACGTGCGTATTTGTATTATGTGATACATATATAAGGGATGAAGTGTGTATATATAGCACATAGTTACGTGAAAGGGAAGGAATAATAGATTGTACAATATACGCAATCGATATGCGGAACGATGATATTACAAAACTCTCTCAAGTTCAATAGCAAGCACCGAACCCACGTGATTTCGTAACAGCAGTAACAACCTCCGCGTGCTTTGCGTTTGCTTTATTATACACGCGCATCTTAACCCTCACCCATAAAACCTTATATCGTTTACATACAAAAGACAGAGGAGTTAAGCCATGAGGGCGTGAGCCATTTGCACATACACCGTGTAGATTAAGCGCAAAGGTACGCGGTACGCAACGAATTCCACGCGTACCACGAAGATTTTCCCTCACTCTCTTTCTCTCTGTACATATTATCGATGGTTTTGAAACTATACTGTAATGCTATGTGTACGCATGTACCGACGACGGCTTTATTTATAAGGCTTTTGTCGTCATGCGCGTAAACATTCGTCGTTGTGGGTATGTAGAGAGATTTTTTTCCACGAACTGCACCGATCAGCAAAGATGTCTCTCGAAGATTAGAGAGTTATTTGTTTTGCAAGAAGTGCGGGTATTAATGCGAGTGGATTTATTTGCAGGCGGGGATGGATGGTGAGTATACGTTGCTTGGGTGGGTTTATATGTGCATGGTAGTATACGGGATTGACGTGATTAATTGGTGGTATATATTTGTTGGTAATATATAACGAGGGGTTCGAGGAATTTGTGAAGCTGTGATAGTGATGTCGAAAAGGGGAGGAAAGATTGTTGTGTGGGATTACTGTGAGTTGTTGTAATTACGAGAGTAATAGACAGGTAAACATTTTTTTTTCATCTCAATTTTATCATGGTTTGAGGGTAGGGACTTTTAAAATAAATTTTGGTGATATTTTTGTAAAAATCGCAAGATTCTTGGTGGAATATTAAGTAGCTACGTTGTCTAAATCTTTATAGGGATTAGCTATACATTTGTTGAAAAAGCAATGTTCATTAGCTATAAATTGAAAAATTTTTACTAGCTAGCAATCGATTAAGTTATGAAAGATGTTGATTGTTCATGATACTTTCACGAAATTCACATTTTTATGAGCAGCATGCAGCCACATCGTATAAAAAAAATCTCAGTGGTACACATTAACCTTCCTATCTTGTTTAGGCTCTTCCATTTAATTATTCAAAATTTTACAATTTTATATAATTAGCTTTAACAAAAACAAACTATAGCTAATTTCAAACTTAAAATTAACCATACCCAGAAATAATTTCTAGCCAATCAATAGGCAAAACATGTTTAAAATTTCTGCTTGATCTACAAATTTCTTCATCAGAAAAAGTTTCTCTACAATTTTACTTACCACCTTTAACATATATTTATATTCTAATCCAATTCTCTACAATGCAAACGAAACTTTAATCTCCCACTACAAAGAGTCACCTAAAAAAAAAATACCCGTAGCGCCTCTGTCGAATCAATTACAGAAGCGGCCGGTTATACATATATAAAGATAGATCGATCGTCGATAAGCCCGCAGCTCGGCTTTATCGCCGCCAGCTATAAGCGAATAATCGTTCTTCTCACATTGTTGCAGCAATGGTCCCCGTCTATAAGTATGCGATTGATCGATAATTGGCAGTTTTTGCTTTTTCTTCGATACGAGGTATGACAACGAGGGGTTGTAATTATTTTTTGTTCGTTGTAGAAAAAAAACCTTGTTTTTAGAGAGGATTGCAGGTCGATAAGTTTTTTCATATAATTGTGTGTATATAGATTATATAAGGGTTTTTTTACTTTAAAAACACTGCAATTTAATCGCCTAATGATTGAAATTCGCGATAAATGTGAACATACATCGTAATCTATACGCACAATGTTCAGAGAAGTCGTTAGTCTAATAAAGGACATTTTATCTATTATACAGAAACATTGTGCTATTATTAAATCCATAGCTACCTGAACTACCCTGATGGGGTATTATTCTGAAAGACTTATCGTGCGTTCTTTTCGTATATAAAGAGATATACAAAATCAAATTGATTTTAGCGTTATTCGTTACATTGCATTGCGCGTTAAGACTCACAGAATAGAGGCTCTGTCTCGTAGAAATATTAAGCATATTCTACCTTCAAATGAGATAAATTTTCAAGTTATGGTTAATTTTTAGCTAAAGATTATAGTTAGAAACGCCGGTAATACCGTCACGCTTTAGTTTCAAATCTGATTAAAATATGATCAAGTCTTAGTAAAACTGTTAACCATAAATCATCCATTTTACAGTGAACTTTATGGCTAATAATAAAATACAAAAAGAGTAAACGTAAAATAGTTTAAAAAACGTGTGTATGGTAGACATCGTTCAAGTCGTCCGAGTTTCCGTTAACATTAATTCTATCTTAATGAGAGCTAGATTTTGAATTATAAATAATTTGAAAAAGGATAGAAAGGAGAACGTATTCTCATTACTACCTAACCTAACCATTAAGTTTTTCTTAATCTCTTCATTTTTTCCCCTATATCATAGAGATCGTCTTTAGCGACTAAGTATCCAGTTCCTCATAAAAAAAAATCGTAAAAACATCTTGAAAAATCAATATCTTCAAAGCTCAATAACCATCTTTAAGCTATAAAAATTAATTAATTTATAGCTAACAATAATATCGTTCATCAAACGTTACCAAAAAAATTAACTAATGTTTAGTTGTATTACAGCTAACAGATTACCTTATTTATATATAGCTAAGAAATCTGGTTAATTTTCTATCAGTACACTGGTTATATAATTATTATTACCTAGCGCGCTATAAAAACCTCCGCAGACATTTGTCGCGGTTGTCTAATGAACTTGCGCCGTGCTTCAACTCACATATATATACACCCATGCACATCAATTGCCTCGTTTCCACCGCAGGGGGATTATTTCAAATGAAATTTCAAGGCTCGCGTTCGAAGACGGCTCTTAGATAAGCGCACGCGCGCACTTTTAATGAAGTGCCTCTCTTTCTCTATACATATCTACAACGTAGCATAAATGTTATAGTACATACTCTGTGAAATTATACTGATGCACCGTACATATACTACTCGTCTTCTATTTCATCTTCATCGACATACACGCGCATGGATCTTGAGATATTTGAAATATGCGCTTGTACGCGCTCTCGATATATCTGAAATAATTTACGCAATTTTGTCGCGAAAATATATAGGTATACCATAAGGTATAACGATTAATCCATTCTGTTTTAAAACTACTTGAACGACAGTAATGGGCACGTGGAATGCGCGTATTCTGGTTAAAAAAAAAAGAAAAGAAAAAGAAAACACGAGGTATTTAATAGGTGCAATTTAATGCAGTGTGTACATATAGCAAGCGCGTATACACTGTTTCGCGGCAAATGAAAAGTAGAGTAAGTTCTTTGCAATGAAAATTAACTTCAATTAAAGCGATAATAATCGGCCTGTATATAACGATGCGCGTTCCGGAAATTGAGCAATTTTTACGTTTTTCCAAGTAAAAAGCATTTATGTGAATATGTGTATATAGGAGAAAGAAACTGACTGTCATTTTAGTTGATCCTTTTCGACACAGTATCCATATATCTCACCTTTTTGAAAATACTTTTGTACAATTTTAATGCGCGTAGTTGTGATTTGAATTAACCAGATATATATTTGTTTTATAATTTCATTATTTTCATATTTTACAGAATCAAAGTTCATCTGAAAATTGTTTACAATTTTTCTCTACTTTTCCAGAAAAAATGAATACTACTGCAAAAATTTAAACAACAACTTAATCTTCTACTTACACCTTAAACCCTCATTACCAACATTTTGCAAATACAATTCATCTTTTTGTTCTACAAAAAAAAAAGAAAGAAAAACACATTCTACCATATTATACCGTTAAATTAAACTTTTTCAATCTACACTTCACTCAGCATATCACTTTTCCTAGCACAATAACCCCTGCGAAATCATCTCCACCCACAACAGCCATAATACCATAACACATACAACGCATCTTTCTCCAACGCATTTTTCCGATTTCATTTTCATGGCAAAATAGATTGTGTGTGCGCGCGCATATTTTATCGCAGCGGTGCGCGACAGTTCAAGGCAAGTCGGTAGAGTATGTAGGTAAACATATACCTGTTTCGCGTAAGCGCGGCCTCGTGCGATTCTCCTCGAGTCTTTGCGTGTATAATACACACGCGTGTGTATATGTATGTATTCGTGTAGTAACTGTAGACATAGCGTGTAGAGGGATAAAAATGGGGATTGGGGATTGGAACAAATTGCACGCGGGAAACGTGAGGGAAGACGAGCTGTAGTTTATTTAGTTTTTTTATATGAGATATTTTAAAATACATGGGAAGTGAAGTTCGAGGTGCTGACGGTGATGGCGACAGATGGATAGATTAAATAAATTTTCGAGATGATAAAGAATTTGACTAATCATTACATTGAATATGGTTAATTTATAAAAGTACCCAGCTTGACTAAATTTTGATGAAAATCTTTTACCCCATACCTCTTCATTAAATCACCCCAATGTAGAATCTTCAATTCACCACATATACCTTCAATCCTCAAATTTACAATAACCATATCCTTATAATCTACCTTAATAAACTATCTAAAATCATTATCCATAACAAAAAATCATTCCTTTCATCCCAACCCTTCTACATATCACTTAAACTTATTATATTCAAAATACATTTGAACCGCACATTATATCTCCCGCACTTGTCGACGAAACAAACGTATCCTAAAGTAGCGCCGCCCCGGGCGAACTGCGACAACTTCGTCAACTCTCTTTCTCTCTCTCTCTCTCTCTCTCTTAGCGCCAATGCCACCATGGACTTTCTACCCTGCCCGCGGTCGATAACTTACCTGAAACAGAAAAGTTCACGTTGGCGCTTTCGTATTCTACGTACACACATATATCTACATGTATACACTTGACTCTCTGCGCACTCTTACCGATTGGTACGAGGCGTGTACGCGCGCGGTGCTCGAAAAATCGATGAGACACAGAAGAGACCACGTGAGTGCAGGCGAGCGCTCCCGTTTCTTCTTCTTTTTTTTTCTTCTCTCTCTCCTCACCTCACATCTATATGTACACGTGTGTGTATGTATATATGTATTTATAGTAAAAGCCGTCTATTTTTTTTTATAAACTGAAGGCAAATATACATCCGAGATTTTTCGACAAAAAAAAAAAAAAAAAAAAACAACAGACACGAGAAAGAAGGAAGAATAAATAAGAGAGAAATATAAGCTCTGTCCTTCTCTTTCGTTCGTCATCAACGTCGTCGTCGTCGTCGTCGTCATCGAGAGGTTCGAATGTCAAGTGGAAAGAATGACGGCATGAGAGAAGAAGCGAAAAGAAGAAGAAGAAGAAGGCAAGGCGACGAGTAGAGCGAGCGAGCGAGTAAAAAAAGGAGGCCGAAAAAAATCGGAGCCGCGAGGAAACGTCTATATTTACTAATGTACTTCTCTCTCTCTCTCTCTCTTTCTCACTCGTGTGACGTCATAGACGTACGTTCGCAAGCGCGCACGAGGTATATAGAGACACACATATATATACAGACACAGAACAGTAGCAGAAATGGTACGGTGTATAAACGTGTTGTATAGTATAGATATATAGTATGGCAAAGTCGGTATAGGCCGTCGTAGTTCTGTTTTATTTTCGTTCCTTGAAACGAACGCAATGCGGAACGTCACGAGGAGGCGTCGTCACGAGTGCGCGCGCTCGCGAGCGAGCGAGTGAGCAAGCACGAGCGTTCACTTATTAATGAATCTGCCCCGTCGCCTCTATAATACGCGGTGTGTATATATGTATATGCGAGCAAGTACGAGTGAGTGAGAAAGAGAGAGAGAGGGAGAGTATGAGGCTATTGTTAATAAAGGCTAAAAGGCACTTGTTTGCCTTTGAACTGGGAATGCGAAGCGAGTGTGTACGTGAGCTATATATGTATATATGTGTGTACGTGTGATTAGATGAGAGAGAGAGAGAGAGAGGCTTGAGGAGAAGATGGTTTGAGCTTTAAATTTGAGCCTCGGCTATTTTAGAGCGCGCAACGTAGCGAGGAACGAGAGGAGAGAGGTGAAGAAGGTGCCGCTGCTACTGATGCTACTGCTGGTCAAATCGGGGTTTGTCTGTGAGGTGTTGGTGATGCGGTGTGTAGGGTTGCTGATGCTAGATGTGGGGTATATAGAGATGTTGATATAGGATAGTTGTGGTAGCGATGGTTTCAAGAAATTTCTGAAGCTGGTTTTTCAATGGATATTTTGTAGCCGGTATAGAAAAACTTATTTTTTAGGAGATATTTTTCGTGAATGAGTGGAAGTTACGGTTATGAAAATGGTGTAAAGACGTATAATCGAGAATCGAGATTTTTTGTTTGATAAACTAATCTATACGTAGTATTAGAACTACAAGAAGTATTTATAATACTTGCCGAAATTTTTGTGCTTTTTTTTCTCTTATCTTTCGAGTCTAAGTTAAGTTAAATTATACCTGACATACTAACTATTCATCAAATCATATATACGAGCATATTATGCAAACAGTTTGTTAAATACAAAAAATACCCTTTCACGTAAACTAAAAAGCTCATTATACAAATCTTCCTCGATAACAAGAATATATCCATTTCTATCAGTGACTTCTTACCAAATAACACCTTTAACCGTAGCGCATAGCTACACTAAACAACAAATTTTTTGTTTCAAAATTCACGCAAAAACAATTATCAACCTATACCAAACACCTTGCCCAATTCTCGCCCAATCAGCTGAACCCAAGAAAAAACCGTCTTTCCTCGTATATAACCGATGATAAGCCATGCGCTTAACTTCAGGCGAAAACAACGAGAGCTACGGGATGGTGTATGTGCAAAAAAAGAACCGAGAGAATTCGCGCGCGCGAGACGAGGCGAGCTTTCGGACTATGCGCTCGATAAGCCGCTTATCGAGCGCCTTCGAGAGAGAGAGAACATGCGGCGTATATAGTACATGCGCAAACTTTGAGCGGATGATAAGAGAGAGAGAGAGAGAGAGAGGGAGAGAGAGAGGGGAAGACACATGGTGAAGGAGGGCAAAGTCGCGAAAAATTGCGATGAGTAAGAGTGAAAGAGAGAGAGAGTGTGTGTGTGTGTGTGGTCTTTGGTGATGGAGATTGATGCGGTTATTGTAGGAGCGCTGTGGTTGTGAAAATAGTTGACGTTAGGAAATTTTCCGAGGTTTATGGATGGTTTTGGGTTCATGGTCAATGAGTGGGTTCAATTAATTAAAGAGTCGTTCGGGTGATTTTGAATGCGTGGAAATTTTTTTTTGGACTATATTTCGTTGTAACTGTTGAGCAAAGAGTTTGAAGAAAAAATTAACATGTTTTCTAGTAAGAATGATTTAAGAATCACTATAAGAGGTTTTTTTTGGTTTAAATTTTTGTCGTAGAGTTGTTATTAAAAAATATAATTTTTACTAGAAAATTTTTCTCGGTGCATATATAAAACTAGGCTGACTGTATAAGATTGTATTAAAATATAAAAAAGATACCAGAATATTTATATTTAAATCGAGGCCAATTAAGAAATCAAAGATTTTTTCCTAGATGCAGACTCATTAGCTGTCTGAGCCGATTTCCCAAACTCCAGACGGTGAAAAAAAAAATTTTATCTCAATTCGAATAATGATTGACTGGTAAAAAATCAAATAATCTTATCTACCTTTTTTAGAAGGTATATAAGGAAAACACAATATCACGACAAAAAATTAAATAAATATCGAATATATTTCACGTGATTCACTTTCTTGGCAATTAATAATGAAATAAAAAAGTTTATTAGAATTAATTTATTTTATAAAAGACAACGTCTCAATTTGCTTATCTATTTAAAAAATGGGTTCTTAACTTTACAGGTTTTATTAGTTTTAACTAATTTTTATGTAAATGTGGTTGTATTTTGTATTCCTACTATTTCTTCATTCTAATTCTAAGCTGTGTAAAGTTTAAAATAATTGTAACATTGACGTTGCCAAGAATTATTCGTTGTATATTAACTCTTTAACATTTATTGTTTAGTTAATTTTTTGGTTTGACAATAATATTTAGACATATGGGTCGCCCCGCTATTTTTTATATTTTATACTCGGAAAGAATAATAAACATAATATAATACCTTTTTTGGAGTTTATTTAATTAGAACATCAAATATTAAAATATCAAATTTTCCTTTTAATTTTCAAATTTTTTAATTAGTAAGTCATATTATTTGCAAAGAGGAACTGTGCCTTATTTGAAATAATTTTAATTTTGTTAAAAAATTTCTAATGTTTATGAATACGAAGAACAGCTTCGTGTATATTTTATTCTTCCGTATTCATGAAACTTCCGTACACTGAACAAATGTGCTGAGGTGTTACTACGACACATTTGGTTTTGTAATTTTTGCTTCTTTTATAGGAAAATTTACGTTTTTTCACAGTAGCGCTGCGACACGGGAGTTTTACTTTTTGAAATAATAATTTTTTTAATTTTTACAGCAAATTTAACTTTTTAAATAGTAATTTTCATAGCCACTAAAACAAAGTAATACATTATACGTCAATTTTCCCCAAAACTCATAAAAATTATTATTTCAAAAAGTCAAACTTGCTGTAAAAATTCTAAAATATACTATTTAAAAAGTAAACATCCCACATGATAAGTGCGTCCCCCAGTAGGAAATAGTAAATTTTCCTACGTATAAAAGTAAAGTTTACAAAAAATGCTATTCCACGTAGTTTCTATATAATTTCCACTTAATACCGTGTAACAGTCATAACCACAACAAAAAAACCAAACCACCAACACCACAACTATAATTACAAAATGTAACTCACAGTACCACGCTATAACCCAACCAAATAAAAAAACATCTCTCCAACCCTACGACACCCTTTCTCTAATCTATCCTCTTTTATCATATACCCACCGTAAATCTCACACGCACGTTATTATACGCACGTTCTCACAGTAGAACTGGCGAACAAGCGAAAGCGCCGAACATGGACGCTCTCACAGCAGGACACTATAAATATACTAGCGCTGTTGCTTTATAGCACTAGCCGCGTGCGCGTACGCGGGTATGGACGATGATACGCGCTCGCGCAGGCGGAAGTGCAGCACGGAGAGACGCGCTCTGGTCTATAGATAAACCAACTTCTCTCTCTCTCTCTCTCTCTCTCTAGAGCGGGGCTGTCGAGGCGAAATTTATGCCAACCCGACGCCGACGGTTTGTGCATAAGTCGTGGTATATAGAAGTATGTGTGTGTGTGTCTGTGTGTGTGTGTGTATATGCACACCGTTGTTGTTGTTATTTCACGCGGTTGTGTATTAATGTAAGTTTGTGGTATGGTTTTTCACGGATTTTGTAGCTTTTCTGGAGAACGAATTATTGCACAAGGTTTTACTGCGTGCAAGGCAAAGTGTGAGAAAAGAGTTACGAAAATGTACGTTTTGTGCTTGTCCCATAAAGCTAAAACTATATGTGGTAATTTTAACGAGAAAACATTTCTCTTCGTAAAGAAAATATTGTAAAGGGGTTTGGGTTTTCCACTAATGTTTTTTAAAAAAGTGTCAGTGATATTCGATGTAAGTTAAATAAATTTGTGGGATAACTTTGTAAAATAATGATTGACATGAATCAATAACCTACTGGACAGGCGAATACATTAGAATATAATTTGAACCAAAAATTTATCCCACTTATAACATTAAAATAAGCGATTCGTAACAAAAAAAGAAAAATAGCACACACAGTAAAATATATCCTTCGCTAATAAAACAATTTACATTAACAGAACCTTTCGTTCCATTAACCAACTCAACCCCTAACTTCAGACCGCGCGTACCAACTGCCGATCGTCTCTACGACACGAGCGATCGGCCCTTGTTCAAACATCTCGCGTTCGCTCCGATCCGCGTCTCTCGCGCCGTTGTCAGTCATCCCGTCCTCCCCTTTCTTTTTTATATCCGTTTATTTTTTCTTACTATTTACAAAACGACGAGGAAAACCAAGGAGAGAAAAAAAAAAAAAATAAAATCTCGAGTATGTCGAAGAAGGCGCCAAAATTCGAGGCGCTCGTTGTGAACGCGATAAGGCGGTTGCAATCGGCTCAAGGCTCAACTGCCAGTGAAATTGCGGGTTACCTCGCGAAAGAATATGATGTTACTGGACCGGAAGTACGTAGGCAGATACAGCTGACGATTAGACGTGGCGTTAATTATGGAATCCTGCAGAAATTAAAAAGGTAGGTTTAATGTATTGAAAATATGAAAAAGTAAGTGATTACGTGTAATATAAGAGGTGAAAAAGTTGGGTAATTTTTTGCGGTTTTCATGGTATTCGGAAAATATCACCGAATAAACAGAGCGCGAATGTGTAGCTCAAATTTTGTACTTTAAAATCTTTGAGGAATATTAAAAAAATTCCGTAGCAAAACCCGACAAAAATGTCTCTTGTAAATTGCTAGAATTTCCATGCGCGTGTTTGCGAGGAGGTAAATGTGTTAAATTCCGCGCTAAAAAGTATAAAAGCCTTTTTGTAGCATGCGACCGTATTATAAAGTAGCAATATTTAAAAATGCTCGTTTCCTTTTTTTTGGCAAATTTAAACATAAAATTTTCTAACATTATTTGTTATCGTTGAATAAATAGTGCTCGAAAAAATATTCGAGTCATTATTCCCCCTTTCTACACAATACCTTCAAAAAATTAAATCTAACCTGTATTCTAAGTAAAATAAAAGTAAAATCATTACCATCCAACTATGTTATTTACCTCTACCAAAAATAAAATAACAACAAATGTCTCGTACATCATAAACAAAGCACATATCTTTTCTCTTTCTACTGCACACTTTTCGCACTCTCCCTTACAGAGGTTACATAACCTGCGACCGGAATGTCCCGGAACCCCTGGAGCGTCCAGGCATGAGCGAATGTTATTCGAAGCGTTCAACTCGACGTCATCATGGTCGTCATCGTCGCTCCGGACGTTCGCATCGTTCCCGTCATCGTCGTGGTAAGAGTCGTGGTAGGAGTAGCCGCAGACGTACCGGTAGAAAACGTGGAGGTTCTAGACGCGGTAGGAAGATGACGACGAGCAGAAGAGCTGCAAGGTCGCCAAGGAAGAGGACCACCACGAATGAGGAACAGAAGTGAGTGCTTAGAGAGGGTGAAAATAAGTTAGGAGAGATGGCAAAAAAAGAAGTGGTTGTGAAAACTGAGTTAGACTTTTTATTGAAGTTTATATTTAACAGCAATTAACATGGTTTGTGGTTTGCAGTGAATTAAGAGATGAGTTAGTAATTGTCACTGTGAGCGATGGAATTGAAGTATCTGCGAGGGTTATGTAACGAATTGTAGTAATTTAACCAGTTAGCAAAAATGTCGCAAGCTTATTTAAAGTAGAGTTTTACTATTAGACAAAATTTATCGTTATTTCTTAGTTTTACGATGAAATTATTTTAATTTAAAATAACTTTTAATTGTTTGAATGATTTTGCCCGACTAAATTTGTAGAAATCTAGTGCAGTAAGCCAATTCCAAGTATTTCTTAAATTGCAAAAAGTGTTGAACGGTTAATATTGCGCAATATTTGCAACCATTAGTTGAAGCAATCTTTGCTCAAACGTATCAAAATTCATCTCAATAACAAATTACAAACTAACCGAAAACATCGCCAAGAGTTAAAAAAGAAAAAAAAAACAATAAGCAACATCCCCCACCATACACAAACATTAACGATTCTTCTCACGACCCGAAGAGATCAACTTTTCGCTTGACTCTTTTTCTCTCTCATCACTACTCGCCTACTTTTTTTTTACATACACGCACCAGAGACCCAGTGACCATTTAACTACGTAGTCTCACTTTGAGAAAAAAGGAAAACTACTCTTATTTTCTTCTTTCAGAGCGGCCAGCCAAAGCGGACAGGAAACTCCAACGAGTCAGCGTCTGATTGGAAGTCCACCTAGTCGTGGTCGGTCCAACTCTAAGAGCCCAACTCGCAACCCTTGAACAAGATATACGACGATAATTCTTCTCTCCGCGACCTCGTCGTTTACTAACGTGGGAAACCACTTTTGTAGCGTATCGCCTTTATCTTTTTTTTACAACTTTTTGTCAAATAAATCGTTCGTCTTTTTTCGTATATACTTACAAATGGACGAGGTTAGGTGCATTATTATTTTTACCCAGGGGGTAAGATTGATGATATGGTATGTGTGTGTGGTAATTAGCGTTACGCGAGAAAACGACGTTTCTTTTTTTCTTTCGTATTCACTGGTACAGTTTCAAAGTTCACATTGGTTTTCTTTTTTGGATGCTGTTTAAGAACCAAATTAGAAATCCAGTCGGTATATAAATCGTAAATTTCAAAGGCAGAATCTCCGGCAGAGATTAAAACCACGCGGAAAACTCGGAAACCACTTTCGGTAATCAAAAGTTTGTAAATGAAATATTTGTTTTCCCCACTTGCACACATACACACATAGCACTCACACATGTGTACCCCAGCTGCATGTTAATCAAATTACCACCGATCTCGCCGCCAACCGGCCATTCCGCCAGAGAAACTCTTTCTCTCTTCTCTCTCTCTCTCTCTTTTCTCTCTATCTCTGTCTCTCTCTTTCTACGCAAAAGATCTCGAGAAAGAAGAGTCAGCAGTAGCAACAGCAGCCGCAGCGGGCGGCGGTTACAATCCGGCCCTGGCTCCGTCACTCGCTCGCACGTCCGGCCTTGCCGGCTAATGATAGTCCCGCTAATGATGCGTTCTCTCTCTTTCTCTCTCTCTCTCTCTCACACGCATACGTATATGCACAGACACACATACACACATACAAAGCAGTGTGCGTATATAGAAAACGCACACATGTGGTTGTTGGCCAGCTAGACCCACGTGACGTGTGTGCCAGCCCAAGCGTAGCGTACAGAGAGAGAGAGAGAGAGAGGGCGAGATGCTCTTTTTCGTTCTCTAGCTCTTCTAGGCGCTTCTTTAGCAATGTGTATGTATGTGTGTGAGTGTGTGAGTGAGAGAGAGAGAAAGAGGAATATTTTCAGTAGAGTACGAAATGACCGCGTGAGGTTCGCCAGAATCGTCAGGGTAATGCACTGCTGGCTCGTTGCACTACAGCGGGGTGGGATATTCTCTACCGACTGTTTTCGATCTTGTCTTCGAGTGGTTAATTGTTGTTGAAAGTATACGTCGTATGCCGGTTTTTGAATGGTCCACGGTTTTGCTTAAGTTGAAGATTTCGATGTAGTTGTATATAGTAGAGGTTGCTGAAATCTTGATTCGCTTGGATGTCTCGTGGAAATAGAAATTAATAATTTTGAAAGCTCAGACTATCTGTGCAATACTTGGTTGCAACTGCTTGTAATTGTTATTGTTCAAAATACACATTCATTGAATTGTCTATCTCAGAAAGTGTCGTCCCAATTTGTCAACACTGATATACTTCTGTTACTTAAACGTTATTTCATTTCGAATCGCTTTCAAAAGTTGATATTAATAATTTCAAAAGTGATTCATAGTTTATACGCGCTACAATTACTAACGGGCACGTTGGAACTGACAGTTTATTAAATTAACAAATAGTCTCTAAAATCCATTAAGAATCAAAAAGGTATTTCCGCACACCCTTAACACATGGAAAAGTGCACCAGTAACCGGTCAATCAATCACGACATCTCCCGCATCACCATCATCAATTTTCCTTCGCAAGACCAACTGCTTCATGGAAATAGAACTCGCGGAGTACGACTGTACTCTTCTAGGATTTCAGACAAATTGAATTCCGAGCGCTCGAGCACCGTAATATAGTCATTTTCAGCCTCCGTCGTCTCAGAATGTCACTTCATTAAGGAAACCTCGTCGTATGGTTCTTGGACAACAACTCCGCTTCTGGATAATTTTCCAGCGATGCATAACGGTGTTTAAAATCTGCTCATTTCCCATCACCACGTACAAAAATGTGTCACGCGCGTCTCCGTAGATTAGAACGTTTAATTTTGGGAGTGGTTCGCGTGAAAGTAGATCGATATAAACTGACAGACAGGCGTGTGCTACTGCTGTAAAAATCCCGGTAATAATACTTATCGGTATATAATTGAACATGATCTGTCAAAGTATTCGATGACGATGACTATGATACGTGACCACGATGAATTTTCATCATCTGATGCAAAATACCGTAGTCGGACACATGATCAACCTCGTGCTCAGGGCTTAGATAACTTTATTATCTAATTTGTTTACTAAGTATAACCTATCGAAAATATAGCGAGTCGACGAAAACTTTAATGCTCTGATGAAAAGCAACGCCAAAATATCCTGAGCTACAAAACTACCGCCGTAACTCAAGTTCAGACTCATCCAAAAAAACTACCCACCTGACGATCTAATTTTACATATTTAGTACAGTTTTACCACCCAAATCTTTTATCCGTACTAACTCACCTACACAGTCATCCTAAGCCACACAAAAACTATATCTCACACCCATCTCTATATCTTTCTCTTTCTCTCTTGCTGCAGACTCTGGCTTACAGCCAGGTGCACGCGCACGCGAAAAAGCACATGAGTGTGACTGCTACTCTTCTCCCCTCGTGACTTTTTCCGAAAAGTACTGCGCTGCTACCACGGGATGCATACTTGCGCAAAAGACGCGCGTGCACACGTTGTAGTATAATCATCATTGCGGCGGGCAAACGCGCCAACTGAATGCATGAATGAATGGAACGAGAGAGAGAAAGAGAGAGAGTGAGCGAAGCTCTCGTGACCGAGGCTTAATATGGATCACAAGTAAGGAGAGAAGGAGGGAGAAAGAAGAGGTGGACTAGTTCCTGATTTCGAGGATGATTTAGCCGACGAAGAGGAGAAGAGGTATTGATTTTTTTTTAATGAGCAGTCGTGGTTGATTGCATGTAGGTGTATGTTGTGGAGTTCTCAAGTTCAAATTGGAGTCAGTATACGAAGGTAATTAAACTGCCGAAGATTTCTCTTTCTACCTTTAGAAGATGTTTTGCGGTACGAAGGAAGATCACGAGGAAATGTTTTGTGCGGCATGTATAGCCGTAATATCGAAGAGTAATTCATATAGCGGATATTGATAAAAATACAGCAAACAACATATTTCACACACGATTAGCCAGCTATATGTATGAAGATAAGCAAAGAGGAATTCTCGCTGTTCTGAAATTGAGGCGTATTTTTTTAGAAACTGTCGACGCAATGGAGAACACTTCACGGGCCATAGACACTGGCGCGGTTGACACAGCTGCTGTAGATGGAGCCAAAGTAAATCGGACGGTCAGGTATTAAAGTCAAAGAAGTTCGTTGAACGAACAAAGAAGTTTTACTCGTGCTGATCGCCGATTAGTGTCACACAAGTGAAAAACGTGTGAGTATTTTTCACTGTTTTACTTTTTCTTTTGGCATAATAAGTTGTTGTGTAAAAATTGTAACGATGCTTTTTGAGATACGTTCGTTAACGGTTGCAGGTGTTGTTTGACAATCATTTGAAGGTATTTCAACGAAGCCTACACTTACAAGTAAAACTCCATCAAATAAATCGACAACTATTGTGATGCTAAGACTCTCTCGCAGCGCATTACACCACGTAAAATAAAAATATCCAACTATTCCTATCAAGTTTTAAGCTACTACTATAACAAAACACTTTTATCAAACATTCAAATCAGCAAAAAGTCCTTCTCTCCGCGTCTAACCCATTAAACCCACCTACTCTCTACCAACGTATCTTCCTTCATCCACTTTAACAGCCTATCCGAGCCAACAGAGAAGCAATTAAAAGATAAACGCAAACGCGACAGTACAAAGTCACCCCGAAAAACAGAAAATAAATAAAAATCATACAACCTACACAATACAATAACTACTTTCTCCCATTCTCTCCATGTATACGTATAGACACACACGCCAATTTTATATACACGGAAGCCATATTATTTTTCGTTCGAATCAGAGGCTTCTTCTCCTCGCGTAGCCGCAGTTCTCTTGTTCGTTCTGTCTCTTCGTTCGCGGATCCCTTCAATCACATTAGGGGCGAAGAGTCCGATGGCTTTTCGTGGCAACGGCCCCTACGTTATACGTGAGCTTGCAAGGTGTACAGAGGGGTGAGAAAAAGTCAGGGTCAGGTTTCGAGGATTTAATTTGGGGTTGACGAGGGTGCTGATGGTGCGTTGTGTTAAGGGGTTGCACAGGTGAAATTGAAGCTTTTCTTCTTTTACCAATGGTTGAGATTGCATTGTTGAGAATTTGATTTATTTACGTATATATTGCAATTGTAATAGTAACTGAATTTTATAAAATCTAGGTGTCAGTATAACGCTGGTAAAAGTATCCTTATAATTTTTATCACAGCCCAAAGTGGGAGCGTATTATGTGTCCAAACTGTGCAATTTCACCGAGATTCAAAGTGATGATAATTAGGCGATAAAAAACAAACACGAGTAATGCACTCGAAAGATAAAACCCTAAAGCGTTCTTAGTAATCACGGAATAAGATCAGATTGCCAAAAATTTTATAATGACCGCTATAAATAAATAGCCTCTGTTATATACATCGAACTCGATTACACTTTTATTTAGTCATTTGCAGATTGACAATTCCACATTCAGAAACTAACATTATTCCTATACACGCTTCCACATTCTTCCTCTTTCCAGACACTGCGCAAAAAACCCGAACCCCAATCTTCTTCATTATCGACGACCGCTGTATCACCTATAGCGCATTTCCACGCTTGTCGAGACAAGCAAAAGAAAAAAAAAGAAGCCGCCGACGAAGCGTATTTTTCTTCTTTCTCTCTTTCTCTTTCTCTTCACATCACATACAGACAAGACTCGTTAACACTTGACCCCCGCGCACGCGTGCGAATCGGAAATTTACCAGCTGCGACTCGACTGGCCCGCCAACATGAAACAGGAAAGAAAAGAGAGAGACGACGACGAAGAGATAGCGCAGATAATCGCGGAGACCTTAGAAAGGACGGGGAAGTAACAAAAAAGAAAAAAAAGAAGAAGATGAAGAAGAAAAAAGGCAACGAGGGTCAGGCTGAGACTTCACCAATACACATATAGTACACATGCATATAACTGCGTATTCTTATAGCTTAGGGAGTGACGCAACGAACGACGCGTCAAGAGCGTGACGCCGGCGATTATGCCGAATCGTGTGTAATACAGCGTTGCATATACATGTATACAATGTATACACGTGTATGTGTGCCTGAATGATGTATATATATAGAGGAACGTTATCGAGCGGGTACATATAGTGCATGTGTGAGCGAACGAGCCACCTTGGCGCTCATTGATGGCTTTTCAGCGGCTGGTATATAAGAGAGAGAGAGAGAGAACGAGGGGGTGCACCTGTGACGCGCGAGCAAGCTTCCTGCGCGTCGTAGTTGACTAATTGAGATGAATGTGTGTGCGTACGTGGGTGTGTGCATGTATGTATGTGTGTATATGTCAGTGGAAAGGTGAAGGTCGATAGAGATATATCTATAAAGGTTTGAAGTTGAAGTTTTGAAGTCAGCTATAAAGTTTTGGTGTTTTTATGGTCGTTGTTGTTTTTTATATGTGTATATTATATGTTTAAGAAAGAGTTGAATTTATGGGTAACAACTAGGGTAAGTATAAGGGTGCAAAAATCCAGGAATTCGGCAGGGTACAGTCACTGGTAAGCTTATCCTATGGTTATATCGGAAGTGAAAGGTTATTTTTGGCTCCTCCTTTTTTTTACAGTTGATGTACTATTTTTTTCTAACAATTCGTACTTCTGTAAATATTCAGGAATAAATTAACTTGTATCCGGGTTAATAAAACCTCTTGGTGGCTGAGTATCATTCAATGTGAAATACAGGCTTTTTTTGCTCAGTTTTGGTACTTTGTTTAGTGCCCAGTAGTCGTCATACATTACGTATAAAGATAAGTTGAGTGTTGAGTCAAACAAAAATAAATCTTATTTTTTCCAAATTATGTTACAGTATATTAATTTTTAACTTGAATTATTATGTATATCAATTAGATACTCTAAATAAATAAGTTATTTCATGATTTTTTTAAATTTTCGTTAAATCAATAATTAACAGAACTTTGTGATATTTATATAGACGTTCTTGCATACTTTTATTTTGACGTTTAATACTGTGTATTAAAAATTATCACAACATAAAATTTCGTGAGAAAAGTTAAGGTGTCCGGAACCGAGAACACTTTTTGCAGATCGTGAAAAACCAACTTTTGTATATTCTTTTCAATTAACTTATAATAATAAAGCTAATCCACCTTTGTACAAGGGGCACTTCTAAAGATCATTTCTGTTTTTGGTATTTTAATTTTAACATATAACATCAAAATTCATGGTGGAGCATAGTATGGCTGCCACTACTGTGTAACTCTCCTCTATACGTCGATAGACTATATCAATGTAACCGGGTTAATTCCAAAGAATATATATAAGCTTCATCTCATTCATTTCAATTATGTGCTGTAATAATAATTGGTTCATTGTATTTCCTCAATAGTTCGAAGTGAGTACATAAAGAATCGATACAAGCAACAATAACGTTACATTTTTCTTTTTTATCCAAGAGTCGTCAACAATAGTTAACTAAGGTATTATTCAATCGGCTATCGGTGAAGATGTATACGTAAAACGGGCATTCAACTTACGCCGGGAGATCGTGAATCAATAGGGCGATAAATAAAAGATGAACGTGGAAGTGGCTTACCTGAAACAGAAAGAAAGAAACATGTCATGAATGAGTATATACAGGGTATGTGACTATATAAGGCTCAAGTAAAATAATCTTTAGTTAACAAATGGTATATATTAATGTATAAAAACTTGAAATAATACTATTACAATATTGAGACAATGCTATGTAATAATCTCTACAAAACGCAACCAAATTTTTTCATTTTTGCAGTCACTGTAAATTCATTCATTCAAAAACCTCAAACTACCAGATTAACATTGTACCATTTCCCTATAGACCGAATTGACATACCTCTCCATCTTTCATCATACCTATACGTATGCGCGTCTCGCAAAAATAAACTACGAGCGATCAGAGACTGATAAGGAAAGTTACCCGAAGCGCGCGATGACTCTTGCGAAGCAAATGCAAATTTACCCCGGTCTACAGTGCCGCGGCTTAATTTAGACGTTCGACTTGTGTCGCTGCCGCTGTCGCTTTGGGATTCGGTTGATAATGAAGAGACGACGCACAATGGTTTAGTTTACCGAAAAGATAGGCTAAATGTAATTTTTTAATCTTTTGAAAAATTTTGCTTCCTTCTAAAAGAAACTTTATAATAGTAAAAATTTAATTTTTCTTAAAATGATTATAGAAATAGGTTTTGAGTTCTCAGGAATGAAAATACATTGTTTTTGAAAAATGTCTATATAGATGTATGTGTGTGTATAATTATTCATACTTCGGTTAAAAATAAATGTAATACTCAGCAGAGAATAATATGACGATTGTAATGTATATGATGGATACAAGTAAAATAATTCAATATCATGTAAATATTGTAGCTTTATCAATGCTCACATTTGGAAATTTTTTAATTCATTATAGATATAAAAATTATATTATGATCCTTTTTAAGTCTTTGCTAAGTCACTTATAGTAATTCGTTTAAAACCTTAAGTGTTCGATTACATGAAAACTAAAATGCAATTAATTTTCAATAGAACAATATATTATTTGATAGAGTTAACTACTTGTTCGCACAAATTAATATTCAAAACTGTTGCTTCATTCAGTCACGTTGAGTGCTTTGAAAGTACTTACAGTGAAGTGCTGCTGACAGAATTGAAAGAAAGTTTAGTGTAGAACCACTCAAATCGAAAGCATTTGAGTTTAAAATGTAATAGTTGAATAAGTTATACCCATAGATGAAATAATAATAAAGAAAAGGAAAAGATTAGAATTTCATAAGATTCTTTAAAAAAGTCAAGCAATGCTAAAATACAAGACAAAAAATACATAATAATTTAACCGTTTTTTGTTATATGTAACAAATTTTTTACATTAATATTATTAAAAAAATAATTTATTATATGTTTATGCTATAATAATTAGATTCTATGATCGAAAATACTTGAAAATGTTGACTAAAGTGGAATTAGAGACGAATGTATAAAATTTTGACCTACTTTTTCGCGCAATAAACCACTGTGCGATACTGACGTGGGATAACTAGAGAGGAATAATAGACAGGAGATTGTCTGTCTAGGTATACAGATGTGTCTTTTGTGATTTTTCTTTTTCACGGTACTTCTTTTAATAGAGGGAATTCAAATATATACGACTGATCCACTGTTCATGATGTAGGATGTTGATTAGATAGTACGAGAGAACGATTCAAATACACACAAACGCATTCACACACACACCCCCACACACACAAACACAAGCTAGTCAAGTTTGTACAGCGGAGTTCTCTTATCATTCTCTGAGGTCTCTCTCAGTTATCTGTGAGATATTTAATTTCCTGATATGTATTTTTTTTTAAAGACAACATTCTTAAGAAATCAGAGGTAATCGTAGCTGAGGTGTCTACACACCAATCGAGTGTATAATAATTTTAATCATTAAATTAATTCAATCAGAAATTGAAGTTCTTTCAATTGCTAGAGATTAAATTAAAAATAGGCGAATTTCCACAATCACGTCGTCAAAATATCTCTAAAATACATGGGTTCACTCGGGGAGCTATTTAATTCAGTAGGTCTAAAATTAATTGTATCATATATTCAGCCTAAATTTAATCCAGCAGCGCATTCACACTTTTTTCTAGAGCGTGTATACATTATTGAATTATCGTTAATGTGGGGGAGGAAATTCTGGCGATAGAACCTTTCAAAAATAGAGATGATGACGCTTGTAGAAAAAAAAACAACATACGGTCTACGAAAATCCAATGGTTTTTTATTTTTATTCCAAATTTATCTACACGGTAAGACGATATTCATATTAATATTTTTTTTTTCGAAAACTGAATGGACTTATTCTTGTAAAAATAAGAGATTTTATTTGGGATCTACAAAACCTTTATTGTTGGTTATAAGATAAAAGATGTCAAAACATCTACTCAACAATCTAGCGGAAAACATCACCATGCGTATACTACTTTCTATGTTAATATAGGCTGTAACGTTCTATTAATAATTAGTTTAAAATATTCGCTATTGTATAGAATAATAGTAATTAAACAATCGTCCAAATGACATAAATATTGAAAATATATATTTTAACTTTCCCCACAATCATTTATCGCCGTCTCAATGCCACTATTGTCAGTTGATCTCAAACTATATAGCAACATTAAACAATATAACTAACCCTCTAATCTATCCTACCATCCCTATATCCAAAATTCCTTGTACACCCCATTCATTCCCATTGCATCCTCCAACCCAATCCCGACCGACATTGAGTCCAATCCAACTCTCTCTTTCTCTCTCTCTCTCTCTTCTTCCCTCTCAGTTAAAGCCCGAAAATATCCATGTCGCGAACGACCGAAGCAACGAACTAACGTTCTCTCTCTCTCGTGCTCGCGCAGGTATGTCGAAAGCCTAGTCCGCCCTGGCATATGAAATTCTGGCAGTACGCCACGCTGCGGCTTGGAGGCCAAACAGCGGCCAGGTCGGCTCTTTTATCTAGACACACACATACATATACACACACACACACACATGTAGAGTGCTATATAGCGGTAGAGCGAGAAAATGCGCGGAGGCACACATGTCTCGACGCGCGGTGCTACTGTATAGGCTGCTGCTGTTCATGCTGTGAAAAGGCTCGGCAGGGGATGTACAGACAGAGTGCGGGATGATTTTTTTTTTTTTTTTAGGAAGGTGTCGAAGTGCCGCTGGCTGTCTTCATTGAAGTTAGTGTGCGGTGTGTTTAGCAGATGATACTGTGTGTTGACGGTATTTCGAGAAGTTTTTTGATGGAGAGGTGAGGGAAGTTAGGTGGTAAGTGGACAGAGATTCGATATGTTTTGGAGTTCGTGAGGTATTTGTTGAAATGACCAGTGGCTGCTGTATATCGCTATTATTTAATCTTGATATAATTCGTAAAAAAAAATCTGTTTTACAGGAAGAAAATATGCGTTATTTTGTTAAGAAAAGGTCTCTTATTCTATAGTATGTAACTTAGCAAGTGTTCACGTTACGAAAACAAATACATAAGATTATAAAAGTATGCAAAACAAGCTTTATTTTGAGTTTCATTTTGTTAAAAAGTATTCATTACTTAGGAAGTTATTAGCAATCAGAGGTAACGTAAGAAAATGATAAAAAGTAGCACCTCTAAAATCGTTTGAAAAAGAAAAAATTTTAACCATTTTCTTAGGCTATCTATGATTGTTCATAACCTTCTGTATAATCAATGTTTTTGAACAAAATAAAAATCAAAATAAAGCCTTCATTTCTGTCTAAGTAGTTTAAAAATAAATCCTGGAACAGGATCAGTTCAATATTCTTTTATTCCAAAACAACATATCTTAATTTGGTGCAATTTCATGACTCAAATGTTACGAACTCTCCCTGTCAATGTTATTTAATTGTCAAATGTTCAATTCAATTAAAGACATATATAGCGTTAATATTTACACTATATTTAACAAAGTATTTAAACCACTTAGTTTACAATGTTATACTTTTCTTTTTAATCGTTTCAAGTTTTCAGATTAAACGATACTATCGCGTGTTAAAATAAGTCACAACAGTAACAGCAATAAATTACACACGCTATAAGTAAAACTAGACAAACTTTCAATTGTTCGCAAGTTCCGCTTATATTTTTACACCACACTTCGCGCGCTTATAACTATATACTATAACGTACCCCTACATCGACTGTAACTAAATAAGGACTTTAATTGCCGGTTGTGAATCAAAGAACGCTTAAGGCTTTGGAACATTAGACCATGCGTACATGTATATGTATGTGTGTGTGTGTATATATATATATGATACGAGCGACTTTGTGAGGGTATACGTTTTCATGACTTCTGAAAATGTAACGGCGCGACATTTGTCACGCGAAATCTGGGTGATGTATACGGGGCTATTTTACTGTGACTGTTTGTTTATGCGATGCTAATCTCTGGCTAGTTATATAGAAACACTGTATATCTTTTGATAAAAAAGAAACTTATAAGAATCATAAACACTTACATTTATTATTAAAACGAAATTTTCTATAAGTTAAAATTTTAATTCAAGAAAATAATACCTATTAAAATACATATCGATTTCTTGAATTCCCCATTATTTAAATTTATTTTCATCATTTTGAGAATTACCTTAGTCATTAACTACCTTAAAATGTAAAGGAACCATAAATCATCATAATAACCAGTGAACATACAAAATCGACAATAAATAAGAATTATTCTAGGAACACAAGTAAATATGCTAAAAGTATATTAATACACATAACTAAAAATATCTACTCAAACTAGAAAATATTCTTGACTGTAAAGTTGTACATATATATGCAGTTGTAAGTTTAAGTGCAATCGTCCCTATTATTTATAAAAAAAAGACTCTTCCTATATTAACGAACCATTATCAGCACCGCAACCCTTTCAAATCTCTCGTCATCCATTACTCACATTCCCAACGAGACAACAACCCATCTCAAAGAAACCCGAGCCGCTCGCTTCGGCACCTGTGCGCCTCTACTATACACACACACCCTTTTCGCACTTTCTCTCTTCTCTCTCACACATACTGCAGTCACCACAGCCTAATGACTCTCGCAGTCTCAGACCCTTGACGAGCTACTATAGTAACTGTGCCTCGTAAAGGCACGCGTGTACCCACACGTGTACAGCATGACGTGCGTATATGAAGTGGTATAAATAAAGCGCTGCATATTTGAGGAGAAGTGCGACAGACAGAACGACGTCGCGCTCGATAAAAACTGTAACTTACGCGCGAAAACGTATAGTATATATATGTATATATATATATATATGTATGTATGTATGATTGCTGGGTGTAGAGAATGACGGTGTGAGTGAAAGAGCTGTGCACTTATCGGGGATTACTGTGTGTCGTTAGTCGGTACAATGTGAAGAACTGGATGAGCGAGTGGCAGTTTTGTGGTGGAAAAAAAATTTCCGATGGGCAGGTTCTAGTTGGTGGATTTTTAAACGTATGTAATAAGGAAAAGTTTGATTTCATGCGTGAGTTGAAACAAGATTAATATTTGTACTTCAGTACACATTTTTGTTTTAACAAAATTCATAGAATTTGGAAACATTCAACAAAACAGTATTGATGAAACATTGAAATAATATTGTTCTAACAATATTTTAAGATTATCTAAAATTGTATGAAAAAAATCATTACAAATCATCATTGTATAATATTCCAAAAAGTTTATGTATGTTTAATGTAGTGTAATCATTGATGACATATACGAAACGTATCATTGAACCTTGTTTCGTGGGACAACAGTTTATAATACAACATATTGCAGGACTCATTGTTCATTCACTTACAATACAATTACAAATTTAAATTTATGTAAATTGCCGATTACACGGATGAGATAATACTGGAGTGTTACGAGATTCGAACTGCACCATAAATTATTAATACAGAAATGGTTGCTTCGACAATTATGAGAGCATATTAAAGTATACACGCAATTTGAAAAATTTATAGTAACTAAACAGATGTAGACGTGATTATATAAAATGGTGTGTTATCCAAGGAATATGGTAAGCACTTTTTTTTTATGCTTTTGATAGACATTCGGAAACTATAACTCGCGCGTTTATTCATGCGAAGTTGACCTACTTAATTTATCATTGATCTTTCATTTGAATACTAAACTTTAATTTTTTGTGCGCTGCTGCCGTTATTAGAGCTTTGATTTACCATAAGAAAGAGGAGATAAAATTTTATCTCCTACTCTATCCTGCCTCATATTCCACAGCAATATATTTCCATTCTCCAGTCGATCGAATTTTCGTAAATGAGTTTTATCATCGACGCTTCTACGGAATAACTCTCTATCGACATTATAATACTGAAATATTTGCTGTAGACAAGAATCACAAATATTTTTTAGAACAACTCTATTATAACAATATTTCAAGATTAACATTCAGTTGTATCGCGCTATCATTAAATCTCTATCGATACCTCCTCAACTACCACAACACTTCATTTATCGAACTACTTGCTCTCATTATATAGACGACACAGATTTAACCATCCATAAAACATCCACGCACACTAAATAATCGCAAAAAACAACTCTTAAACCGATTATCCATGTACGATAACGTAAATCCATCACGCAAGTAATGCCTCCCGCATTCGATTTTCGTAACGCGTTGCTCTGCAGGTCAACGCGCGGGTTATCGTGCCATGGGAATCGAGAGGAAAAACGCCATTGAATGCCAAGAAAGTATATATACATATGCCTAATATATACACCGAACTACTAAAACATGCGAGGTCTGCGGGGGAATGTACATACATATATACATATACGTCGAAAACAAAATTATTATATTATACGTGTGTGTGTCGGTCGCGAAAGATTGTGTTGCTATCTTGCTGACGTTTTCTTATATATAGGCGACACATACGTCGAGAGCTATGTGTAAAAACACAGTGTCGCCTTATCAAATGCCTTTCGACATAGCAAATAATAATAATAATAATAGTAACGAATAACGTTGAAAAAAAACCACGCATGGTGTGTATAAATGGTTAGCGTTACAAGAGCCGTTTAAAAGACAATCAAGATAACTAGCGAACCCTTCGACGACGACGACGACGCATTTCTATGCATTGGATGCCAGCCCAACTTTCCGTTCAACGCGCTCTCGCTATAACATTACCATAACGCTGCCATCCGATGGCACATCACCATATATGATAATACACACGTACAGTCCTCCCTGTATATCGATGTATATACCCCGTGCCATCGAAAAAAGAAAAGAGGTAGAAAAAGAAAACATATATATATTTACAGGCGGGCGGTCAAGGTCAAGAATGCATACAATTTTTTATCTTTTTTTTTATGTGTAAAGATATACATAGATATGCATACTGTAGCATACAGTGTTGTGAGCTCATGAAAATGTAGAAGAACGACGACGCAACGGAACGCTCTGTAATTTCCCCCCCGCGTGCGCGCGCGCAACGCCGGTGATAATGATTCTAAACGGCACAGTTCTTCGCGCCGCTCGTTGTTGCTAAGCCACCAAAGACCAAGAGATATCTCTTTTATACCAAGCCGCAAGCGAGTGTAAGTAAGCAGCGGTTATATCTGCGTTTGTTAGTTGGAATGGCGGTGGAAGAGGTTTTATGTATATGTATAATGTACTTATATAGTGACATAAAACGAAAATTGTGCGGGTAGTGTTGTTTCATTCACGATTTCTTAGTTGTAAATAATTAAAGCTTAATTGGTGTCGCGATCCGTTAACATATAGTTAGTTATACATTATAGTTTAACAGACGTTGCGTGGTTATTAACGAAATTTATATATCGCATGGTAATGAAGTTGTACTGCTGTTATAAGTGCGATATACGGTGCACTTATAAGTGCTTGACACTTATATATATACATGTGTGTACAAAAGTTTCGAGAATTGCAGAAATCTCGCTTTGCGAATTAGCATTTAACGACTTTCCCGCTGTGTGTGTGTATATATATACACGTATACGTATACTTTTCGTCGTATAGCTCGATACTCGCAGCTCTTTCACCGCGACTCTCTCAACAGTGCGCGTGTGCGTATGCCCTTGCTCGCGCTGTACCGCATACTAATTGAAGCAACTTATTGCACGGCAACTTTCTAATCATACGCGTACCTCGCGCATATACAGTTCCACACGTTTTCTCATCCCTTTTCAAGCCTATATATTCATACAGCATATATAGTCTTTGTCATCCACGATTATTATTTTCCCTCTCCTCTGTATATATCTCTATTATACTATAGTTCTATTTTTGATATTTTCTTTTTCTTATTCTTCTACGTTTTTTTCTCTCTTTCTCTCTCAACTTTCTACTATCCCCGGATGATCGTTTGATATTATGCACCTATAATAGGTGGCGTCGTCGCGGTGCGACTACATCAGAATTTATGCGGCGCCGCTGTACGCGTCTTTTCCCGTCGTCTATTAGCACTATTCCCTTCTCATTAAGCTGCGCGCTAGTGACCTCATCGAAATTTTACGCTCGGGTTTTATATGCGGGAACGGAAAAGTTTTGTGAGCGTGTGAGGTTAGAGGGCTGTGGTTGACATTTAATTTAAGTAAAGAAGAAAGGTAAAAAGGAGTTATGTTTACGGTGCAGTATAATATCTTTTTCTCTTTCGATCTTGATTGTTTATTTTGGTTTTTTTTATGTATAATTTAGATTTGTTGATTTAGTGTTAGCCATAAGTATTGTAACTTTAATTATTTGAAAACAAATACTTAAGACAAGAACAAAATTAAGAGCCAACCAACATTGACAAAAATGTACGTAGTCACTATCTACTATATTGTATAGTTGTCAAAATATAGTTAGGGTTTCTATTTTTTTTAATAAAATATACGTATTTTATTAGTTATTGATACTATATTTTAGTATTATTAGCATTATTAACCATATTATTAGTAAATTTTACTACAAAATACGGTTGTAACAATTTTGCACTGTACATTATGGCAATAGTAATATATTTTCACCTCAGTAAATAATAATAACAGTAACGTTTTAATAATGTTATGGTAAGGTAAGAAAATTACCGATGCATTACCATTTGTTGACTCCTAACTTTACGTTCTGACTCGTTTCTTAACTCATTCCAAACAATTAGTATTACAATACAGGCAACACTATATCAACACATTTTATGTATAATAAAAAAAACTATTGGTATAAATTTTTATAAATCACTTTGTTATATACTATAATATTAGGTATAACATAAATAACTACGCAGCAAATAAGCAGCTAACTTTTTCCTAGATAAAGTAACAACGCGCAGAGTCATCTGCATTACCATACTACATTAACCTTCGACCAACACAACGTTTTTGCGTAGTAACACACGAAAATCTAACGAAAAGAAAAGTCATCCCAACCAATTCGAAACCAGCACTCACAAGTACAAGCAAGTCTTCTTTCCACCCGCACGAACCAGGCCACTATATACTTCATCTCGAAGGAGTGGATTTCGTCAAGTGTAAAAGTAGATGCGGAAATGGGCGAATTAGCTGTGGGAGAGAACCTCCTCCTCTTATCCTACACGAAAGAGAGAGAGAGAGAGAGAGAGAGAAGGAGGGAGAAAGAAAGAGAAAAGACGCTGACTCGTACGGAATTTCGTTTCGCCTGCAACGTCGTCGTTGTGACCCTCCACGATCGATTTCCTCCACCTTCTTTCCATCGCTGCCTTTTTCCAGTGCGGCGAACCGATTCCGAAATTGCCTATTCAAGGTGAGAGAGAGAGAGAGAGACGACGAATGGAAAGTATTGTCGCGCGAGATTTTTAAGGTATTCGTTTTGAAAGAAAAAGGACAAGGAATGGGAAAAATCTGGCGTGGAATCCAGGACGATGATCCCTTTGAGAATACCGCGTATGCGTTGGATTTTTTTTTAGATTAATAGTAGCACTTTGTAATGAAACAATGTTGCAGTGACAGATTTTTAATTGGACCTCGAATAAGCAACGTTAGTGTAGCAAGTAAAAGAGAATATCCAGATAGAAGACCTACATTGGCAAGTAAAGTTGACAGGGAAAATAATTAACGCGAGATTTGGCAAAGTAATTAACTAAAACTCGTAAAATAAGTGTTTCTATTAAGCAATGAAAGCAAATTTACTAAATTACAATTTTCAAGTCATTCATTTATACTACAACGTAATTCTCAAATCCTGAGAAGAAAAAAAAAGAAAGAACCATAAAGCTGTTATATTTTTACACTCAAAACAAAAACGTACATTCGCAACCATCAACAAACTCCCGCGCGCTTACCCAACATGCGACCCGAGTTTACACACGCGTGCGACGCCAATTTAAAAATACACTCATCTCACCACCACCCCCCGCGAAACTTTTTTCTTTTTCTTTCGTCCGCGAAAAAAGAGTGATTTATACGTGGGACTCAGTGACGCAAAGGGCGCGGCCTTGATTTTCAACGAATTAACACACTAGATGCAACCCATTGCGACATTTTTTTTTTGTAGTTTAAGATAATACATTCGCTATTCGAAAGAAATATCGAGGACTTATATGTGGTCATTAAAATTACCCATGGATATATTCGATTTGGTGAGGGTTTTTATTAATAGAATGTGGAGCAGTTTTCGTGATCGATGCTAATTGTATATCCGAGTCAAGTTCATATTTACCGGTTATAGATTTTTAGGAGATAGTTTTATAGAGACGATAGTCGTTTACTGTATCTTTGATGTTAATTACGCTTCAGTCTGTGGTACAGACAGTGATGACATTTTTTTTTACCATCTTATTGGTCGTAATTCTCGACTGAGCATCGTCGTAAATTAATATAATTATCATTGCTGTTTTTATTAAATAAAAAAAAAGCGTAATAAACATCCGATTTGATA
This sequence comes from Torymus texanus, assembly GCA_036873485.1. Lineage (NCBI taxonomy): Eukaryota > Metazoa > Arthropoda > Insecta > Hymenoptera > Torymidae > Torymus > Torymus texanus. The sequence goes on from JAYJLV010035116.1 coordinate 56,582, forward strand.
ATGTTTTTGTTTGACGACAGTAATATAGTTATATGAGTATAACATTTAATTCTATTACATTGAATTCCTTCCTTGACATCTCGTATCTCATATTTGTTTATTTGTCTGTGAAATAAATCATGCATCCTGCCTCAAAATCTATCTCAAGTATCTAAGTAACCTTGCTCGCGTCGAGATTGAAACGTCTAGATATCAAGCGATAAGGCTAGATTTTCCGCCAAGTGGCAAGTGTATACTTCAATATACATCGATTCTGTCTCGACAGTTATTATATATTTTTGGCATAATAAAATCTTTTAATATAAAAGATTCCTCACTGTATTTTTCCTATACATCACGACTACTTTAATCTTAAAAACTATTAACTGTTCTACTTTATCGCACATATAACATATATATACATATACTCATTACATCCTTCGTATAATACGTATATACTACGTATTATACTTTTGTATATATATACGTTCTTCGACTACCAATCAATACGCACCATGCACTTTCGCAAATTATTCCATTAACATTCATCCCGTCCTCTACCCGCAACATGCATTCACAACCTTATATATATACTACCGAAGCTCGCGAACGACGACTTCGAGGCAAAAAAGTCACGAGTCGCATTCAGCCATCAGTTCTTTTTCCCCGTTGCGCAGAAAAAGATTCTAAAAGCGTCCTCCGCGTGCACGTAAGTATTCGACAACCGTACAGAATGAATTTTAAAAAGTATGTGGGAGTGTATATATAGTTGTTATACCAACATAGGAAAATTTTTACGCGAATGAAACTAAGATACACATACGAGCGAGGGAGGATTAACGTTTTTTCAGTGTATACTTCGGGTATAAAGTCTAAGCGATAAAACTGTGTCGATGGATATCACAGCTCGTGGCTGGAGAGTATAGAAAGATATATACATACATACACGTGTGGCTACTGGTATTCAACTGACGAAACAACAACGATAAGTAATAAATATATAGGTAGACAAGTCGTTGGTTTTCGCAATAAGATGTTTCCTACTTGGCGGTGTACGCAATGGTTGTTGAATCTTATAATGAAACATATGATGACCAATGGGTAGAATTTTGTTTTAAATATATACGATGGGTTTTATACTAGTAAGAGATGAAGTTACGCAATATGGTGGTGTGGCGGTGGATTTATAAGTGACGAGGAAAACAGCGATGATGCGCCAATTACGCCTGAATACGCGCACGATCGAAACGAGTTTTTCGCCGGCAAGCAATAAACGTATAAGTCTGGTGTATTTTATGTAATTGACAGTCCTGCGGCGATAATTTTATGTATATATGTGCTGGTTCCACGAACTGTATATTGCTTATATACTCGGAGATTATTGCATTTACGAAGACGCTAAAGTCATGGACGTAGTCTGAGCGGTCATCCGAAAAGCAATGTATAAATGAAGAATTCTAGAAAAAATTTTGTTTCACACGTTTCAGACGAGGTTTTCTTCTCTCTTATATGAAAAAGTATATGGGAAAAAATTGTGTACAATAAAAAACGTGTTTCTTTTACTTTTTTTCAAATGCCAACATTTTTTAAGGAAATTGCAACAAGGCTGTTTAGACAAAAAAAACTGTAACACCATAAAAAAAAAGAATGTACAATTTTTCTGGATTTCCTCATATATAACAAAGTGACTCCTCCGCTAAGTGAACATCTCTCTTTCTCCCTCTTGCTACCTCTCGTGTGTTCATCAGGCATGTAAACACATACCACGTTACTTTGACCCAAGCACAAAGAGAACTCACGTATATGTGTGTGTATATGTTTTTCGGCAGCCCGTTAATTTTTCCGCTAAGCGTGTGATTTTTCGTGAGTAGCGGGAAAATGATCCTACTGGTATATACTGTAACGGTCGTAAAGTAATACCAGTGATAATAACAACTGAAAGGGCACTAATTCTACTTCCAGAGCAACTCTCGTCTCTTATTAACCTCCAAATAACCCATCAACCCCCGTAAATCACGTGCTTCTACTCGCCTCATAAACCTGAAACGATTTCTCCACATCACCTACATCTTAAAACGTTATTTACTCATCCTCACCTATATATACGAG
>JAYJLV010035117.1:0-26418 GCA_036873485.1 Torymus texanus
AAAAGTGATGTGTATGTGTGCGCACAGGATCTGATGATATGGCAATCAACGCGTGTATATGCGCTCACGATTACCGAATTGCGGTTGTTCCATGTATATATATATATATACACGTAAGGTCAAAGTGGGGCGGCAGCGGCTGCATCACGATCTCTCTCTCTCTCTCTCTCTCTCTCTCTCTCTCTCTCTCTCTCTCTCTTGTGCGGTTCGGGCGTGTGTATAACCTGTATTAAAGGTGGTACGCGCTCGCGTCGAGGAGGGATAAAAAAAAAATTAATGTGTCGGTGCGCTCGGTGGTTGGGATGAGGAAATGTGTCTGCGCGCGCGCGCACGTGAGCATGCTGATGGAATTTAATGTAACGTGCGCGTCTAGTAACGTGTTATTTAGAGTGAAATTTTCGTTAATGTCTTTTTTTTTGTTGTTTTCGAAGATAAAAGAAAAAACAAAAAAAAAGATAATTGTTGTGTAGTTTAAAAATTTAATGTGTAAATGTATCAGTTGGTGTTGTAATATGTGTGGATGTCAGAGTGCAGGGAATATAAAGAAGTAAATGGTTTTGAAATTTTAGAATTTGAAGGAAGGCGAGCGTATGAGTTTCTTCGTGAGAACTTTTTCATTTAGATTAGATGCGGATAATCATGGAAAAATTATATGTATAGTAATTAGGTATATATATATATATACATATCTAAATCAAGCAGTAATTTACTGATATTTAAACGACAATTTATTCATTACGAATTTTCGACCGAGAAATTTATGAGGTTGTGTGTATATATATGATTAAATCGATATATATACACACAACAATAGCGATTAAATCATTTCAGTATTTATTAACGAGAAATACCTGGGAAAAATACAGAAATTAAATAGTTTTCAAATGGTTCATGATAAAAAAAGAAGCATTGCAGGTTGATGTGAAGAGAATTAATCAAAAACTTTAGATACCTTTCGTCTTCAAAATTTCAAAACTCCAGCGTGTATACCACTGAAGAATTTTATATATTTAAGAGGCGACCGCGGGCGAAGCAATAAAAATTCTTTTAACGACGAGTTTGAAGAAAGTCGCTTCGAGAAAAACAGCTTTAAACTTCAAAAACTAGTAAAACGAGCTTGTTAATCAACTCGACGCTCAGGAAAGTTCGAAAAGTTGTACTTCAAACGCGTCTTCAGATTTTCCAGTAGTTTACGACGTTGAGAATGAAAGAAAGAACGAAAAAAAAATAGGAGATAAAACAAAAAATCTAGAATAGTTAATTGTATTTACTTTCTATACATCGTGATGATGTAATCAATTTTCACCCGCGTGCGCGCACGCGCGCGTGATCGAAATACTTACCAAGACAATTTAGCCTTCTGACAAGTATAAAATACAGCAATGCAACGTACAATACAACAAATCTAATTGATTGAAAACATCGGCCTATATGATAATAATAACAATAGCGTGCGATAAAAAATAAAGCGCTTGCTCTACTGTATAACAAATCATATAATCACATTTTTAACACTCTCTACGGCTATTGTTACCCCTGATAAATCCCAGAACTAATCAACACAATTAATTTTTTTTCTATTTTTATTCTATATATACATATATACATGTATATATAACCACAATTTCATCGCCAAAGAATATAAATTAACCGTCGTCATACACGCTCCGTATAAATATCATTATATACCAACCTCTCATTTAAATTATTTCCATTTCTCTCGTTCTCCCTCATACACCCAAAACACAAACATGTATATCCACCATATCCACCTATTTTTCACACGTCTTATCTCATATTCTCCCGCATATTTTTACGAATCTTCCGTCCATTGCATGATAAATTGTACAATATTCAAGGGACTCACTTCACGATTCCAAAATAATCGCCTTACTTGCCACGTATAAAGGTCCCAAATAAATTAGCCCTCCTCCTCCTCGTATATACTTCATGCGGATTCGGAAATTCGCGGCCGCGAGAATCGACAAAATAATCTTATTAACATGTGTCGACGCGCCGGATATTTATTATACCGTTTCCTCTCTCTCACTTGCCGGGGTTACTTTCTTATTATATACCTATATATATGTATAATACGTATTCGTGACCGACATACAGCACAGTCCGAAAACTGCTCGAGGGGAGAAAACACGGGCTTGTCGGTTCTTATAAAATTTTTCACACCGTTGAACTACACCAGCTTTATTTTAAATAATTTATTACGCCCTCAGCTCCTGTGGTTTCGCGCAATCATCGTGCATATATATGTATAGAGAGAATTGAACGTTTCCAAACACACACACGTACACGTGTGTTAGCGTTGTTTAGCCGATATAATTTATAAACGTAATAAATGCCCTCCTCTTCAACGATGGCTTAATTGCAGCTTACCTGTGTGTGTATAGAGTATACGTGGGCATTTAGGTCAGTACCACACGACGCGCTCGGAGCCACAGCAGCAGCCGCGCAGCAGCCGAATCTGTTGAGAGGATCCGGTCCCCGAGAACACGAAATTGGGCTTCTAAAACTGGAACGCGTGCGCCGTGTGTTCAGGCTTCGAACGCGATCCAACGAACCGATATATATATATAAGCAACGACCCAAGCGAGTATGTTATATATATGCTATATAGGATTTACATCGGTGACGAAACGCCCTTGATGCCAAGCCTCGCGGGTGTACAATATATATGTATATACATACAGTTTATATACATACAGTTCTTGTTTCTTTTTCGTTGTCGTAAGGACGCGTGGTTTTGTAAGCTATATAGTAGAGGTGAAAAATTGGCTTTCCTTATCGGCGGGCCTCCGTGCCTGCGTCATATGCATGTTTTGTGGCAGTGCGGCAGCGGCCGGTTCGTAGTTATCGATCGGTTCGATCGGTTTTGCTGGTTTCAGGTGCACTGGGTAGGTATATATAATATTTACAGGTTGGGATAAGCTGCTGTGATTTAAAATGTTGAATATACTGTATCTTATATATAGGGAATGCTTTTTTTATCACGTCGGTGTGTGTTAATTCATTTTGTCGATTGTGATACGTCAGTGCGGAAGTTTGACAATGTTTTTTCTTTTTTTTTATTTTAAATTTTGTGTTCGAAATTCAAGGTTTTTTAATGATGATGTCATTAATATGGCTATTGTATTGATTGAATAATATTATCTGTACTGAGATCGGGTGATTTAGTAGAGCGTGCATTGTGATAGTTAGTAATTGGGTTTAAAAAATGATAATATCATAAAATGATTTTGTACATATAGGTATAAATGGTTTCGTTCAATATTATATTAATAAAATGTTTATTATCTATACTAACATTAAGATGTAAATTCGAACTAGAGTTACTTTTAATTAAAAATTTATATCTAAAAAATTATTCAAGTATACAAAACCTGAATATCTAGTTAGAATTTTGCCTGACATTTGAAATATTTATACCAAATTAGTTAACTGATAATTGGGTTCCTAACAACTCTTAAAATATTATCTGATTTCTGTTATCAAATTATAAATCAAACAAATTTAGTATACTTATTAAGCTCCGATAAAGTATTTAATAATATACATTTTTGCCAAACCGAGCACCATAAAATTCGGTATAATTTATATACAAAAAAATTTTGAGTCTTAAAAATTTTAATAAGAACATTCTTAGAAATTACCTTCACTACAAAAAAAAATTAAAAAAAACTTTTTTTTCTAACCAAAACGGTAAACAATCTCCTTTAGAATTCCCCATCAATTACCCAAATAATTATTAGGAAAAAAAGAAAAAGAAAACGTTCCTCTGTTCCAATTACAAACCAGAATTTATTAATTGGCACTAATTCCGTAGCTGGCAGCTCTTGGAATCCGCGCATATCTCGTGAAAGAAGTCGAAGTGTCTGACCGAAGAAGAAGTCCAACTCGCGGACTTCGCTTTACTGGAGCGTAAACTCTCCTTTCGTCAGGATTCATTCAGACGAAAAATCTTCACCGCCTTACCGTAAATCATTTAATTTTATCCAGACAGGCTAATGTTGCACGCCTTACGTTCATATATACATAATAACCTCATCTGTTGGAATTTGAGAGGAAAAAAAGCTACTAGCATATTTACACCGATAAATATTTTTCTATATCTTTATCTGGCGTTTTAATGTATACTCGCATGTGTATATACGGTTATCAGCCTACCAGCAGTCCGCGTTTATGGCTGTTTTACGCATACAATGTTGACTCAAGATCCCCAACATCCTCTTCAAATGTAGTGCAGTGATGCAAAGTGAATTTTATACGGTAGTTTGAGCTTTATTACTTATTTATATATTTAATAGCTTGCGCCACTTGCTGTAATGTGGAAGTTACAACATTATCAATTTTATCTCTCTTTCTCTCTGTGTACAAACATTTTTACTAATAACAGTGGCACATTGAAGAAGACGCGGTTATATAATCCTTATACGGTGATTAACTCATCAAGAACGAATCAATTGACTGAATTTTAAGATATATATAATTTTTCTATCTCGATCCGATTTCATATATGGCATATCGTAATATTCTAATAACCAATAAATAATAGTACAATCCATTAAGAATCAATCTTGTCGAAAATCTAGGAACTAAAAAGCGTTTTTACGACTTATGACGCACGCGCGGGTGCAGGATACTTTCGTAATGAAAGAATGAACAAAAAAAAAGAAAGAAAGAAAGAAACGTTTAAATCGATTGCCCAACCTTTTAGTCAAAATGAAGTTCTTCTCGACGCTGATTGACGCCATGAGAATATGTATACACGTCGACTGCCGCTGGCTTAATATACTCGTACCTTTTATTTTTTTTTTACGCAAGGCCTATGTTACAGCTTGTAAAGAAATAGCGATCTGCATTGATACGTCAATGCGTCAATACATGAAATTTTTAAAAATAGCAGAGGAGAAAAAAATATATATTTTTCATTGTGAAGTTACTGTGTCATTACTTATGAAGTATATACAAATTAGTTGGTCTTGGTTTTAATTATATTTGAAGATATAATGAAGGGGAACGTACAGTTTGGTATATGCAGTTTGGTATGATTTTCGGATGGTAATTAATGGGTTATTTGTGGAAAGTGCACTAAAATTGTCAGGTAGCGAGGAGGAAAGAATTTAATGTAATTTACAATATAAGGAAAATTTCAGGACATATATAATTGATCAAGTTTTTGTTAAATTATAAGATTCAAAGTCAACTCGTCGTTTATATTTTGAAACTTATACTTTGGTGCACTTTATGTAAATGACACATGTAAGCATTTTGAGAATTAATTAGCTTGCAGAAAAATTTTATTATATTAATAACACATCAATACGAAAATTCAGAAAAAATTTCTTAAAGAATGTTGATTTTCTACAAATATGTATATATTCAAGCGCAGAAACTATAATATTCACACTGCTGCTGGGTATTAGCAATATGAGTGAAAAATCTCATACGAAATACCCCGACTAATATTAACTTAAACCTGTAATATTTCCCAAGCAAAACTGAATATCAATCACCCTAACGTACTTTAATTCACATTTCTCATTTACAAAATATACATATATCTCGTGAATTCCACGACAAATTTTTTTCTCCACCTCCACACATCACCTTTACACATTTAAAAAAGAAAAAAACGATCACCCCACGTGCTCTACACCAGCCGTAGCCTTTCGCAATCGATAATTCAAGTGCAACTTTTACCTATATAATACTCAATACCTGTAGTACTGCTATACAAAATCCGACACGCGGCGTGCGCGCGTAAGACGTGCGCAAATGTCTGCATCCCAAATATCTTATACGCTTCATTTCCCGCGGTTTATGCTGCATACGCGTGTAAAAAGCGTCGTACGCGCGTGTGTGTGTGTGTATATATATATATATATATATATATATATATAAGTACGAAATTATGCGCACGTTCGGCTGGAACGCCGATAGCTCTTGCGAAAACGTTATATATACTTGTGTATAGGTATATATCGAACAAATATGTTGAATATTCCTAAGCGCGTGTGGAAAAGCGTATCATTGTAAGCGATTTTTCGTCATGAGGGTTAGTTGCGTCATGATCACGCGCGTATGGAACTTATTATAATGAGCGAAGTGTTGGGTTATGTTCGGACCGAAACGTTATAAATTGAACGTCAATTTAAGGATTTTTACATTTACGTTGAATGTTAAATGAATATTGAGAGTGGGACTTTGGTCTTTTTTTTGTAAGGTCTTTGGAATTTGATGGATATACGCGATTAAGGTGGTAACAGTCGTTGTTGGAAGTATCGATTCCGGTGGTGTGTTTATTGCTCGATACAAAAAAAAAAATTACGTGTTCTATATCGGGTGTATGTTTAATTCAAGACGGTAATGTTAGCATATTTACATGTGAGCAAATCATGCGCATTTCTTTAGGGACAATGAGTGTATACGTTGAGTTAAAGATTTTGCCAGTTTCAAGAGTGTATTATTACGAAGTAATCGATGTAGGTACATGCACCGATAAATGTATATTAACCTCTCGTCTCTATCAATTTAAATTTTCTTTTTTTTTTGCGTAACTTTGTTTCAACAGTTTCTGAATAATAAGAATATAATGCTGTAGGAATGAATGAAGATATTATGTATACTATATGTATCAAATTTAAAATTCAAACTTTAATGGGTATAGGGTCGAGTATATTAATTTCGATGTCGATTAGACGTAATATATAACGTTTTCTAAAAAGAAAGTACAATTGGTAAAACATCCGGCAAATAAAACTATCTTAGTTCCAGTTCACTTGTGACTAGTAATAAATTAAACTTCACTCTATACCACGCATTTTCATTATCTAATCTTAACTACAAAATTTTTCTATTATTCTCCTTAAAAAAAAAAAGAATTATATAAATTATATAAGGCGATAATAAACGCATAAAGTAGTAGGTCGCATTACGTAGATATAACACGAAAAAGGCGATAGTTACAACGACGCGAGATGTTATCCTATATAGGATGAATTTAAAATTATATAATATAAATTAAAGCTACTTTGAAAAGGGTTATAGTTTATTATTGATTGTTAACTGTCATATCGATCATGACTGCAACATTAATGGCACAAGGAAAAAGAGCATAAAGCAATTATTTGAGTACACAATAAACGTTATTTAATTATCAATTTAAAGAGAGATTGTAATTATTACTCCTCGGTCGACTGGGTTAATTAGAACTTCGAAAAGTGCCAGGTTGCAACATTGAAAATCAGGGCTTAGAGCTTGAGATACTCTTGATTGATTATACAGAGATAGACATCAATTATTGGGAAATTTTTCAAATATATATATATATATAGCGTAGTTCATTAATTCAATATTGAGAAATTCAGCGATTAAGTAGTATACGAAGGTATTATAGTATTTTGTTAATGAAGAAAATTGAAAATTTAAAAATGTATCTATCATCGTTGCTTATTAAAAGTAGTATAGATATATGTCGAATGTAGTAAGACAAGAATTTTGATAATACAATGATTTTTGGTAAATATTTCATTCAATTTGGCTGATAAATAAGCTATCAAGAATAGTCTGTAATAAAATGCAATTGTTATGCAAGTAAAGAAACAATAAAAATAATCCCAGACGAAGCAATTCTTCTCAATTACATAATGGAGATCACTATTTTCACCAACATACAGGCAAGCATATATACACATATAATATCGTATACCTATTCACAAGACAATACCAAAATAAATTAATATCCATAGAACATCGTCGTCGTCGTCGCGTTCGCCTACCGCGTGTGCACGTCGATTTTACAGCAAGTATCTATTAATGATGACAAAGAAAATAACCCCCCTCCACTATATTTGATTGCAATCCTCTCTCTCTCCTTCTCTCTCTCTCTCTCTCTCTCTCATCGACAACGACGTTGTAAACGAAAATAAGAGAGAAAAGAAGAGGGGAAAAAAATATCCTCACCATTAACTGCCATCCCTGTGCAGCCGTCGTCGTTATTAGTTGCCATAAAATATCTAATACACATCGACACTCCCTGATCCTCGCGCAGGCTTGCAGAAAGAAGAAGAAAAAAAAATGTTCGAAACGAAACAATAGAAGTGCGCGCGCGCCGTGTGGCGTTCTACGATAGACAAAAAGTCTTTATGTGTATATGTATATAATGTATGTGTGTGTGTGTGTGTACGTGTGAGTGCACGCGGCCGCGTTCGTGCATACTCTGCATTGCTCGCCGTGCGCGGTATGCCATATAGTGAAGAGAGACGGCAAAGAAGAAGAAGAAAGTTAAGAGCCGATGGCTGAATAAATATCGAGTTTTTCGAGAGAGAGAGAGAGAGAGAGAGAGAGAGAGATAGATAGAGAGAATTTTTACATTGTTTAAAGAGTCATTATGAAGATTACGATCTCGAGATGAATGGAGGCGCTGATGTTGTTGTATATATGTGTGTGAGATTCGGATGAGTGATTGAGATATTTGTCCTTAAGTTTTCAATATTTGATATATAGGTATATATATATATATACTTTGAGGTAAGTATGTGGTAATGCGTTGTTTTATTTAGCTGCGAGGTATTCTTAAGTTTTTTGTGTATATATATAGATGCTTATTAATTATGAAGCTATACATATGAATGATGTGCTGTGAAAAGATACAATGTTTCTTTTTCTCAATAAATATACTTGTAATAACAGTATTATAAGTTTTTATTACACGATATCGTTATAAAAAATTCGGTCTAAATTCATGTTCCTTTAATAATTGTCGTTTACAATATATTGTTTCCACGAGATTTCTATGTAGCCCAACCAAACACAAAAGTTTTCTCTATATACATCATATTATTCGTTCTTTTGTGTTCTAAAATAATCTATATATATAGATTTTAACAGTTACATTTACATTTCAAAACGAAACCTATTAACGGCTATGCCTTCATTTGAATATGAATAACTCTTAATAGGTTGATTATTAAAGAATAGAATATATATCTTACGTATACATACATCGATACATCTATCTGTCTATACATCATTAGTCTACACGTATAACAAGAACAACAAGAAGGATTATATATATACATGAAAAATCATAGCAGCACTATAATCCTATTAAAAAAAAAAGAAAAAAAAATAACCGAAGAAATACTCAAAGACCATCACAGCATCACCAGGTCAACGTTAGATCAGGCTCGTGTATATCTCACACGACAGGCTGTATTACCGTGCCATCGGCCAACTATTCTCTCTCTCTTGCTCTCTCGCGTGCGCACCCATCTACCCACACACACATATATATACAGACACTTATATACGAGCATCTCTCCTTCTCCTTTTCTCTCTTCAGCATCACCATAGCGCATGAGCAACATACAAACGCGGAACACCTGCGCGCACATGCGCTAATGCCCGAGTCCCACATTAAAACGTCGATCGCTCGCTCTCTCGAGGCACATGCACACGAATGCCCTAGCGCTCGGTTACGATTGCATCGTAAAATACGTAAATATATATATACACATACACATCTCGTCGAGCCCGCATCTCTCACGCGCACGAATATACCTGAACTTTCTTCGATATCTTCCTCCTCGCAAATAAAGTGGAGGTGAAAAATATCGAGTAAAAATTATATATATATATATATATATATATATAAGCGTAGGGTACTACTGCTAGCTGCTGTCTTCTTTATACGGGAGAATTGGAGTGAGACTCTCGCGACGACAACGACGACGATTGTCAGTGTTCGCAAAACAAAGCGCACTATACGGCCCCGAAATGCGGTAGTTATATAGGCTATGCATAATATATACTTATATATATATATACATTGTGTGCACTCTCAGGGTATTGGATTGTAACGATCGAGACCGAATAGTGTTGAAGGGGGGAGGAGGAGGAGAAATGCAGCAACGCGATTTTACCCGGATATTTATGAGCGAGTTTTCCGCGAGACGAGGCCTTGTACAATGCAAGAGAGAGAAAGAGAGAGAGAGAGCTTTTTTTACGTGAGAGGATAGCGGAATATGGAAATATAAATAAGCAAGCGCTTGATGTATATATATATGTATTATAGTAGAGAAGTGTACTACTTGTGAAAAGTATAGTGTTTTTGTTTTCTTTTGTGGTAGCTTTTTAATTATTTCGATGGGAGAATGTGAATCGGCAGTACGATCGCTAAGTGATGAGTTGTTTATTAAGTTGTAAATTGTGTAGCAGAGATTTTCTGTATTTATATATATAGGAGGGAAGCTCGAAAAGTGTATTGACTAAGTAGGTCGAACCGATATTTTATTCTTGTGAAGATATAGAAGGTGAGTTACCGATTTTCCCATAGTTGTATATATCTGCAAGGATAAAAGAGGGAGAGAGGGAGAGAATATTGGCAAAGGAGTGTGATTTCTTGTCACGAGAACTACAGTATACGCGAGATATTATAAGTGTATGTTATTATAATACGTCGATGATTGTTATTCGTGTTCTTTCTATAGATTTTTATATACTCGAGAGGTCGATATAACAATATTGTGAATTTTCACAAAAATTTTTCGTTGATTTCACACGCGGATCGCATTATACTACAGTTATATTCGTTATTGTAATGCAACGTACAGCCTTTTCTATAATAACGACGTTTTTTTCCATATGAATTCGTTTTTTTTTTTGTAATTGCATTCGCAGACTTGAAAGACGGACGTTTCTATCGGTTGAAATATCGCTACCGAGTGACGCCACAATGGGACTTTTACAGTATGAAGTCTATAAATTATGCGATTTGGCATATGCGCGCGCAGTCTTCGACGAAGGCACAGAGAAAAAAAAACGATATAAATCAAAGTATAAATATATATATATCAGATTCCGAGTATTTCAGTTATCGACAAGTCGTGTAGAAAAGTCGGCCAGAATATATAATTCCGATTTCTCATAAAAAAAAAAAGAAAAAAAAAATCGGTATCGTTGCACGTGTATATATGTATATATAAAAATTTTTAACCGAATTTCGAATAATACACATGCATGGTATAACCTTGTATTCACATTTGTATAGGTATTTATACGAAAACTGCTTGTAATTTTCGCCATGCGATGAAATTCGGCTTGTGAATTAATTTCAGGGCACTTTTACGATATGTTTTTTCGGAAAAAATAACCGCTTGGTATATGGTACTAAAATCGAGACGCAGATATTTGGTATGGTACAAGAACAAGTGACGTAGTTGGACTTTATACTCGTGGTAACGAGACACTGACAAGACGTTCGCGCGCTCGCGTGCGCTTGCGTGTGTATATTTTATATGCAAGAAAGTAAAATTTACATTAACGGCTGAAGGCTGGGAAGAAAAAAAAAAGAGAAATTAATGGTGCCGATTGTTTTGTCAAGTACAAGACAATGGCCGTTAAAGAGAATCATTAAGGTAATTCACTGTGGGCAGATATAAACAAATTAAAACTATACATACACAGACTGGATTAACCTGCAGGCGGCCGGCATTTCAGAATGTCCAAAAGTGATACTTTGAAAAAATTTTCCATACAAAAAGTTCCCAATGGACTAGCAATGTGGGCCGACCTTGAGGTGATGCCGATCGGCATCACCCCGGCCGCCTGCAGGTTAAAGCAAGTATTTTGTGTATAATAAATTTTCTAGGTGCAAGTCACGTTTGCTACACTTTTTCTCTGTATACATAATTTTACGGATCCGGAACAAAATTGGATAATGTTTTTTTAAACAAAAAACACAAAAAACGCTGCCATCAAAGGCTTGGAAAATAAATCAAAGCTCACATCATGTGTCGCCCCCATGTAAGTAACCATAATTAAAATTGAAAATTCACCGAAACAATTGCTTATCGAGTTCGCCACGTAACGCGAACCGTGTGTACCATTCGATTCGCCCCTCGCATGATCAAGGAATATATAAATACTGTCACGGGTAAAAACTTGTCGTGCGTATATAAACCGCAATCGGGGCGTCGCGTGTATAATAGTCTTCGGGGAAGTACACAAGCACGCACGTATACATATACATATATACTCTAATAAAGCGATCGCACGCGAACGAGCAACCAAGAGAGAGAGAGAGAGAGAGAGAGAGAGAGACAGAGAGCGGGAGAGAAGCGGGAAGTGAAATTTTTGAGGCATCGCGCGCTTAAGAATATATCCTTTGTGCGCGCGCGGCCAAGTGTGTCGTCCTCGCGTCCTCGTCGTCGTCACGCGTCACGCGAAAAATGCTCCTCCTTTTTTTTCTCTCTCTCTCTCTCAACCTCTCTTGGGGGATCTTGTTGCTTTTTTTTGTTCTCCCCTCTCGCTCTACCCGGAGGCGACGACATATAGTGTGGCTCATGCGACTTACCGAAAGGATGAAAAAGTCAGGCGAGGGAATACTTATACACACACTTGTGTATATATATGTAGCGTTCCGCGTCGAATTGAATCCCCCATAGGCGGAATGAGATGTCAGGAGTGGTTTTTCGGTCTCTTGGTTTTACAGAGTATAGATATCGGTTGGGTACTGTCGCGGAAGTGTTTGAACATGCGAGGGCAATTATGGCTTTTTGAATTGTACGAGTAACGGGTGGTGATTCAGGGATATTGATTGAGATACGGGATATAGTTATACGGGTAAAAGATCGAATAAAATAATTGTTAGATATTAGTTTTACATATAGTGTCGTATAAGTAAGTTGCTGTAAATAACTGTTTCATTTTAATATTCATACTTTGCGGATAATGATACGTGTTTTAAGTACAAAAGAATTCTGGTATATGCATAGAAGATTGACAATCTGTCAAAAGAGTTGGAATGTATGACACTTTTTTATCTACTAGAATTATTTTTATTTACGAACCCTTTGCTGGAAAAAGCTGCTTTCAAAATCCTATGATATTGATGAAACTTTTGATAAATAACCACTACTTTCTTAGAATTCAATTGTATATTTATTGACTGCAAAGGATCTGAATGTCTATATATATGACATCTTTAATTAAAGCCTGATTCATACAGTTAAAGAACTTTAAGTACTTTGACAATGTATCATCTCAATAATTCTTGCCAACGATTCAACAAACAATCCACCGTATATATAATAATTTTAGAAAATCACATACACGTATAAACCTATAATAGTCTATCGAATAATAAAATACAAAGTATCGTACAAAAAAGTGGAAAAACCAAATGTATGTATATATATATACCTTCATGATTACAGCACAACAGGCTATACGAGATTGGGACAGTAGAATTACGTCGGCAATCAGCAATTTCAACAAAAGTCTCGTAACAGGATCCGAGATCAAAAAGTCGAAATGACGCCTCTCCTGTAAAACCGGCTGACCAGAAAAGGGGATCAGTATTGTCGTCGTCCACCACGCCACTGAATAAAAATAATTGGAGGGACAAAAATTTTTTTCGTAATTTCAGGTACGTTAAAAGGAATCATTAGTTGGTTGAAGCGGAAAGAGACCTGGATAAGAGTTGCGTCTTGATGATATGGCATCAGTCAAGTTTTTGTTTACTTTTGTAACTGCGCCGCGCAAGCCGTAATCTAAAGTCTTTACGAAACTTGCGATAAACAAAAAGGAGATACACGAAAATGACTATATAGGTACTATGATGAGAGAAGCTGAAGCTGTATACTTATATACTTCTTAAATACTATATACGCTTAAATTTTATACGTATACGCTTCGAAATTTCGAGTGAAAAAGTCACTCAAGAATGTTGCTCAGTACGATTGAATATACGTAATTTGTAGAATTTTTTGTTGTTATTGTTGTTGTTAAAGGAATTTCTTTGTTACTTGTATAATAACGAGGAGTAGCAGTAGCCTACAAATCATGCAAATGCAAAGGTAACTCTGCGCTCGAATACGTGCGTAATTCCATATCGGAATGAGGATTCGATAAAAGATGAAAAAAAATCGGATATATATATATATATATATATAACCAGCTTCATTTGCAATTTACAGGCCAAGATGGATTGAAGTTCAAGGAAGCAGTTTGAGATTGCCCTTTCGACGCGCTGAATATACTTGAATTCGGGTCGCTTATTGCGGCAATATAGCGGTGGGGTGCGAGTGAGTGCAAGAGAGGGGAGATGATTGAGAAACTTCTTCAAGAAAGCTGGTTTGCTGCTCGGAATGCTGCTGACTGTTGTTTCCTTGTACTATCTTTGTCGATAATAAAAGTAAAAAAGCATTAAATTGGCAGGTATTTTTGAATCCGAAAAGATGAGAAATCGACTCGTTACTGAAAATATTCAACAGCAGGTGACTAAAAAGTCAGCTAAAAACACATATTCGACGATTTCAGAATGCGTAAAAGTAGATACGAATAGCATTTTAATTTTTCATATTTTATTACATAATTATTCGATTGTTAATTATTTGGCTTTAAGCTAGTGCTAATTATTTACAATAGATTGTTTTCAATTATATGTAAACAAGAAAAGATATAATATGAAAAATACATATAATTAAATAAAAAATATGTACTTTTTCTGGAATTGTCATCATTCAGCGTTTTAAAAGTTTTTTATTCATGATTTTTCTCAAACACTCGGTAACAATAAGTTTTCACACGATCTGTCGGACCAACACAGCCGAGCAATGGTATAAATCATTAAAATCGAAATATCCACCTACGTGTTTGTCCGCATAAGATCTCGTTCGCTAAAAGTTAAGTTTCATTAGTGAAAGATTATAGCTGAATTTACATAAATTGTTACGATGTTATAAAACAGTCAAAATTAACATCTAAAGTACTGTGAAATAAAGGTAATTACCTGAAGGCAGGAAGAAACTGCAACTGTATATCAATTTCAGAAATCAATCAGGTCAAAGAATAAACATGCAATTTGGATAATCTTCTTGACTACCTTCTCTGGAAGGGACGAAGTTGAGGACTTGAATATTCTCGCAAAATTAAGTCATATCTCCCTGTCCGGGTTCTATATTTTTCCTGTAATATAATAATAATAGTTAAATTTTGGTTACATCTAATCTCATAAATAAAATCTGTTTGGGCGTTTGGTTTTTATATAATACTCTGACGTTGTCTCTAAGCTCAAATTCGATACCAAATCGTTATCTACTGTACTGGATTTTAATGTTCTATAGTAGTTTTATTGCGGATATACATAGATAAAATATTAGCGTGAGAAAATCAATGATTGGCTTTAAGAATTAACACAAGGGATTATATATTAGTTTGAAAAAGTCACGTGCAGATAAATTGGCAGCGAATTTGTTATTTTTCTAATTTATATAAAAATGGAAAAGTGAAAAATGGTTCACTGGTACAAATAAGTGGAAAAATCAAGCAAATTTTTAATAAATCGTTTATTACATAGTAAAAAATTTTCCACCGCTTCTGTAAGTAAATATTCACTCAAGTATTAGTAAATTGATTCACTTATTCGCATAACACTGGGACTTTAAGCACTAATATTTATAAAGTAGTATTAAAAAACGGATTTGAAAAGGAATATACAAAAAAAGCACTCGAAATGTCTACAAAACTACATACATCCTTGTATCGTTGGACCGCTAATACCACGATCATATATAAAATTTCACCATTACTTATAAAATTTTCCAACACTTAACAAACCTTACAGTACTTCAATCTTACAATGCAAATTATTGCACGTATTACATCCCTGCTTGCAATTTAATTCACTATGGAATGTTCTCTGTACGCTCACACGCCCAACGAGATGAACCAAGACAAGAGGACTAAAAAGAGAGAGAGAAAAAAGCGACGCCTGAGCCATTTCAGCCACGTCGCACGCGTTATAAGCTCGAGAATAACAAGAAGGACCGAGAGAACTCCACACGACACGTTACGCGTTGCGATAAATCGGAGGTTCGGCCACGCGGACAACGTCGCGATTGTCATATAGTATACCTACACATACAGGCATGTATATATACGCGAACGAAGCTAATTACTCACGTGGATATTTCGGTTCGTACTGGTATACATACACCGGAGCTTTAATTAAATTTACGGGGTAATTTAATTTGAATGTTAAACGCTCCTTTTTTCCATTCTCTCTCTCTCTCTCTCTCTCTCTCTCTCTCTCTCTCTCTCGAGGACCACTACCGGGCCAAAAGAGCAGGCAAACTTTTACATTGTGCGCTGTTATCTTCTCGCTCGTGTGTACAAGCATACAGAGATTTTTCGTATGGCGTGCCGTATGTTCTTTTCACGAGGCCGGCTGTGAAATACTATATATATATATATTTTTTTTTTTCTGTTTTTTTTTTAGTGCGCTCTCTTCAAACGTTGTCGCCGCGCGAGCTAACACGCCGTCGGATTCATTATCGCAATTATTTAAGAAAGTGAGAGACAGAGGTATTATACGTTTTTTTCTCGCGAATGTACTTTTGATTGAATTTTTCTGTCCGCTCGCTTTTAATATTAATACCGCGTGATGGATATGCAGCCGCGCGATTTATAATGGTTAAAGGTTTGAAAAAGCATCTGTCGTATATTTTAATTCTTTTCGGCGTTGTGTATGCATATATATACGGATGGAGCGAACGGATGTAAATTAATATCTCAGGTATATTGGAGGTGATTTTTAAAGCTTCGGATGAAAGTTTATGAAGTAAGGGGGAGAAGGAGGAGGCGAGAAGTTAATTAAGTTTTTTTCTTTCAATTTGTATATTTCTCATGAGGCAGATACTGATAGCTTACACTTAGAATGGTGTCGTGCACATCGGGGAAATTAAAAATATAAATGAAACTTATTGAATGATAGCACGTGTGTTTGCAAACGCGGGGTATATATTATGAGCGTTAAGGCTTTATTCGACTGCACTGTAGTTTTTTTAAATGTCACTTAAAATTTAATTTAGTTTGTATAAGTATATTCATTCGACTGATTTATAAAATCCGTTATATATCATTCATTCTAATTTCCGCATATATTATAATAAATAGTCTTTTTGATAATTTTTAGTGTTAATAAGTAATAAAATTGGACGGAAAATTAATTGATGCATTGTAAAACTTATATTTTTCCATGTGACACTTTACGTGGGATTTTTCATTTCGAATTTAGCGCAGTCACAGTATTTATTATATCGTTATACTTAAAAACTCTTCATGTCGATTTTGTGGAAAGTGTAAAAGCAAGTTATCGGACAAAAAACTTCATTCAGCATTAAAATTGACTTTAATTATTTTAATGAATATAAATGCAAAAATTACACTTGAAATCAAATTTAAATTCCTTTTAAGTGAAAGATCTACGGAGAACAGTATATTTTTCTCAAATGTGATATTATTTGTAAAACTGCAATATTGTGTAATTAGAGATATACAATTAAAGGTCCATTTAATGTTATGCCTGAGTCCAATTTAATAATACAAATTTAAGTTTTTTATGGATTGGAATTCTTATGTTATAGCTATTGCCCATTTCACTTTTATACGGTTAATTTTATTGCTATTGAATACGGAAGTATACGGCATGAAGACCAAGAATAGGCTACGAATTTTTCAATTTTTTTTATACATATTAAAAATTAACAAAATACAAGTATGTAACATAAACGATGAATTTAAATTATTCCATTAATTTGATTTATTTCTCGATTATAATGATTTTTAACAACGTGAGAATTTATAATCATCTTTGAGAAATGTAAAGTTAATTTTTCCTTTTTTAATCACTATACATACTAAAGTCATTGATTCAATTTTATTTTATAATAATTTTACTAAAGATGACAATTATTATGGTAGGGTTCACTTACTACTTATTATATAATACATATCTTTTTGAATTTACAACAAATGTAACTGTGATCTCTGACGATATAAGATGGAATTCACTCAAAGTTGAACAAATACAGGTTTTTTGAAAATGCTTATCAGGGGCTGTTGTATTAACTCAGTGAAATGTTGAAATGTAGGTCATGGATAAATTGATCTTGGATGAAAATAATCGCTTTCTGAAGATGTTTTTTTTTAAATTATTCACTTTAAATGATGTATCATATACGTAATTCATCTGTTTGTATTTATAACTTTATATTTATTGAATTGTTTCTCAATTGTGGAATCTTTAGAAAATATCACGCAAAGAGTACGTAAAAATCAAACCGTTTCTGAAAGGATGATTTTACGTATGCAAAATATAATATATAATCATTGCGACAAGAATCACCGTTACTTAATTCATTTTTATATGTTTTATTCTTAACAAATAACAGATCGATATCATCTTTCCTTAATTTCTTATTCTACCATCCCACCATAATAAAGTAATTATTTCAATTATTTCCTTTTCAAGACTTATAATTTTCGCAAGTATTTTGAGTATAATTAAAGTAATTGCTGGAAGCTGGCCTGAATTTTAATATTATGTATAGTAAGTTGTATAAAATAACCTGCGGATGTGCTATCTACTGCATAATATATTAGGCCAGTCTTCAAATAATACTTTTTTTATTTGAAGTATGTACTTATAGTAATTTGGGAATAACATTTAGCTTAATAATACGTACTTTAGTAACATATAACTTGAGGAAATACTATTTTATACATATTAAAGATTTGGTCAAGTTATGTAGAAATATTGTAATATCAGTAAAATATAAAGTTACATCGTAAAAATAAACATTTACTTAGAATTATCTGGTCAAAAAAACATATAAAATGATCTATGTACAAAGTTGTCTCATGTGTAATTTGGAGCTGAACATTTCGCTTGAAATAGTTATAACAGTTTTCCCTCGTTGCATAATCTACTGTATTAATTGAATCGATATAATTAAAAACAATTTTTAAAAAAATCTATAGAATGAATGACCTCCTGCTTATGTTCAAGGTACGCAAATGATGATAATTAAAGGTATGATTCGATTGTTAAATTTTTTTTTCCTCTACAACAAAGTCGATTCCTTGATATTTTGGCGATTCGATTTTGGCTTCGTAATGTCCTCTCCATCGCTTATCATCCTGGCAGTATTGTTAACCTGCATGTTAACTTTCAAACTCTTGCTATGTTTGAGATACTAGTCGATACATACTCTGTTTTAGGTAATTCCATGATCGTCACAATTTGACTTTATATGGTAAAATGTCGTTGTTGCGCCCCTAACGGAGTCCTTAATCTATTTTTCATATCCTAACATAAGCTGTCTAGTTGAAGTTTCGATAGTTTACATTCTTTGGTGAAGATCTTTTCGAACTTCTCTAACGCCGCCTCTAA
This sequence comes from Torymus texanus, assembly GCA_036873485.1. Classification (NCBI taxonomy): domain Eukaryota; kingdom Metazoa; phylum Arthropoda; class Insecta; order Hymenoptera; family Torymidae; genus Torymus; species Torymus texanus. The sequence continues at coordinate 19,253 of JAYJLV010035117.1, forward strand.
TACACTTAAATGGGAATAATTAATTACCATTTCCCACGCAGCTATTGCGTATACTGTCAACGGCTACTTTACCCCACCTCAACATGGCACCGCTCTGCAAGCGCTTTCATGATTTCCAGCTCCTACAGTCCCACGATTGGTTACGGTTGAGTCCAACGGCCTCGCCTTGTATAGAAGCCATCGAAAAGCTTTCCTCTTTGTAGTTTTCCGCGTCGCTTTTATTCTTGTTCTTTTTGAAGTTAAATATTTTGATTTATAAGGATCTGACATTAATTGCACTGATTTTTATTTTGATGATTCAGTGTGTCGATTATATTTTCGAATCGATGCCTCGGCGAAAATTATCAGGGCTGTAATTTTTTTAGTTACGTAATCGATAGTTTGTTTCTGCACGTCACTATGAAGTTCTGTTTATTTGAAGATACGCTATATTATAATTTTCAAAAAAAAAAGATTATTTAGAAAAGCTAATTTATGAAAAAACGTGCGTCTGTATTTTTACTACTATAATGTGCAAGACACCTATCAAATTTCTGTGTGTGGGATTGGAAAGGAGATATGTAGAATTAATATAAAAGTAATATAAAATTTAATTTACTTGAAGTTGTGTATTATGAAAAAGATCACTGTCTTCATCCTTCCTTCTTTCGTCTTCATCCTTCCTGTCAGGAAGTTGTTAAAACACACATGATTCGCAATTAAGGTAGATTTATTATTTTATAAAGGAAACCCTACACCTACCACCAAAATGTTACGTGTGAAGGGTATGTTCTTTTGTTCCTGGCTTCACCGAGTTACTCGCCCGATGAAGTTGAATTTACTGAAAAAAACGTAATGGTGGAGATTACTCCTCTATATAGTAACATCTATTTTTCCTGGCAGAATATATTTAAACACTTAAATAATAAATATATCAGTTTAGTTAGAACAACTATAAATTATAATAATGAACACAATATTGTTGAGCAAACAATATTTTATAAAAATTTTCATACGTAATCTTATTTGCATGCATTACTATAAATACAGTAGTCATATAAACAAATAATATTATATTGAATAGTACTTATATGAGTAGCTACCATATTTTTGTCCCAGTATTGACGTGAAGTAATAATGCTTGACAGCAATTAATTATATGTGACTTAATATCTATTTTTTGCTGAATATGCGTGAAAAAGATGTAAATCCTAGTGGGTGTAAGTATAAATGTAAGTTCACGGTGTGAATGAGTGTGAGCGTGAATACATGGCTTCCTCGTGGGTTGATGGCTGGTTAACCGTAGACTCCGACCTTATATGTGAGCTGTAAACACATAAACAATATATACTAAGATTAATCTAATTTATAAATAATTGACAATACTTTGAATTTTTTCAATAATTATTTTACATTTCTTAGATGACGGAAAAATAAACTCGTTAAATTAACATCTTTCCTTTAAAAGGAAAAGAAAAGCTTTCGAGTGAAAGAAGGGTGAGAATAGATAAATTTACAAATTATATCAATTTTGTAGATACTCTTTATTTTTTCTGATATTATTTGTCAATTAATAATTAAAGAGCTAAAATAATGACTTGATTACAAATGAATGTACATTAGTACTTGTAAATTAAAGATTTCATGAAGAAATATCGTTGAGTATGCCACGTAATTTTCATAGAATTATAACCATTAATCATCAAGTACATCATTTACATATGAAAATATGAATTACTTTGTAAATTTAAATGGATGAATTATTTTGCAACATAAATAAATCATTGAAATCCGCTGATTTCTTCTTATTAAGGTTGAAGTGAATGAAATCTTAACGCACAAATTAACCTTCTGAAAAAGTGCACTGGCAAAAAAAGTGTTGCGAGTAAAAAAGAAAACGGTGTGCCGAAGATTTATAAGCAGCAAAGATCTGTTCGCAGTAACCCATAACTTTGCGGTAAGCTGGCAATTCTTATAGAGCCGAAACCAATGATTACTTTTCGTGTTAGGGTATATGGAAATATTTTGACTATTGTTCATAAAAAATATATGTGACTGTTGTACAAAATCATAGAATTCATGAAGACCAAACATCCCATTCTTTACGTACTTATATGCTTATTTTATGATTCCAAAATTTCACACTTCGAGCCAAATATAAATATATTGACATATACCTATAAAATGAAACTTTTTATTTCTTATGATAATTAATAAGATTGATATCTTTTCTCATATCAAATTTCTGAAGCTCCAAAAAGGTCCATTTTGCTTTTCTTACATCGTGATTACTCCTTTCCACGTTCTCACACTTTTTAAGCAAAGTCGCAAAAAGAAATTTAAATGAGATTGAAGAAGGGATCCCCCGTCGTGTACGCGTGCGCGCTTGCAAAGAGTGACAAATGTTTATGGCATAATTCATGCGCCGTGCGCCGCTGCACTCGCAAAGGACAAAGACAAACAGCTCGTGCCACGCAACCTCGCACTCTCGTGCATATCCAAAAATCAAAAGTGACAACTGTAAAACGAGTAAATCATTTTAATTTCATCGAACGCGCAAAGCTTGGTTGAAGAAAAAAATGCAACAGAGGGTAAAAGATAAAAAGAACGTCGTTGCGTGAACATTTAAATACTATTTCGAGTAAAAACTATATATGTATATATAATAATATTTTTTAAATTGAAACTTTAGAGCTTGATTGTGCAAAGCCAATTTAATAAATTATATTATACTATAAATAATATAAATTTAATGTTTAAGTATGTGTTTAAAAATAAACAATTGATAAATATTAAAAAAAATTGAAAGACAGTGCGAAACAAAAAATGTGGGCGTAAATAAGTACAGAATCATTTGTAAATTATCAAGAAAAGATGACACAAAGAACAGGCGAATGCGATATCGAGAATCTCACCAGTTTCACAGCAGCTATAAAGACGAGATTCAAACCTTTTATGACTGATTTTCAGTTAACCTACTTTACAGAATGTGCAGGCAGCAATAAAAACATCATATCTGAGATAATCATAATATTTTGATTTATATTTATATATCATTTTATTTGTTATTTAATATATAAAGTTCTGTATCCTAACAAAAAAATAGTATTTTTAAACTAATTAATTGTATGTAAAAATTTAGTTGACAATATTGTATTGAAGAATAAATTAACAGCCAAGACACTGACTATAAAGGTAAAATGCTAATTCTTAAAAATTCAAAGAAAGATCTATTTATTATTTGTTTTTTAACTGAATTAATTCAATTGTTTTAATATTTATTAAAGCTTAGTTTGATTAGATATCATATATTGTACATTGATAGAGGTATAAATCGCTTCTTGAATTTTTTTGCGACTCATTAGTAATATGAACGAGAATGTTGATGAAAAAATACAGAATGTATATAAAAAATTCTGGTGTTTTTATTTCCGCAAAATATAGGCGGGAGCCTTTTTTTAAAAAACTTAAATTTCACAACCCTGATGATCTTGGTGTCAGTGTCACGTCCAAAAAAGGTCAAGTTGGCCATTATTTTATCAGATTACAAATGAATTAAGTACCATGAAATGCTTTTAATAATGGAATTTTTTCCCAATCGTGAGATTATACATCAATGCTGAAAATATATTCGGTCACCTTCAAACCAGTGAAGTGACATAATTCTATTTATAAAATAAATTATTTCATATAAATGGGTTACTTTACTTTGACTTATTTAAATTTCTTTAAACTGCATTAAGTGCAATATTTATGAAAATATTAAATCACAACATTTAAGTTAATTTTGAAAATTTCATTTTTATGTAAATTGAAATCAGGACAGAGGAAACAAATGAAATCTTGCGGTCTCACGGATATAGTGTATAGATCAAAGCGAACTGTTAAAATGAAAAAAAAAGCGAAACGAAAAATCGAAATAAAAAGATTAGAGTGAAGACGAGTCCCGTGATCTTTGCAGCAAACATAAAAAGATTCCGTTAAGTCTACTTTATCTGATTTCACAATTTTATATTTTACTTTAAAATAATATTCTAGTTGAGTATATTACGCGCACGATTACTAATATTCATAATTACATGATTAATGAAGATTATATGTAAAAAAGTAAGACCTTTATTGTTATACATCTTGTTTGCATTAATGTATAGTGGGAATGAGATAATGTTAGTTTATAATTAAAATATAAATGCCATTTCATGTGGCTGGCAGCATAATTGAAGGACTTCTTATTTAAAAAATAATCCATTACTATAAATATTTTATAATTGTGATAAAAAGATATCTTATTTAATTTAATTTTATAACGTGTTTAGTTTTATATAAAATTTTCCTAACAATAAATAAGAAATTTATAAAACTAAGGATTTTTTAGCTTTAACTATTATCTATTTAAAACCAAATGTAAAAAAAAACCTGTTATATATAAAAGTTACATATAAATAACATCAAATTTTTGTTCAAAGATTTATATCCTTTCCATGTATCCATACTGCAATAATTAGAATAAATAATTTAAAAACTACTTAATCACTTTATTAGAGAAATTTAAATAAAATTAAAAGAATTGGGAATTCCCAATTTTATTTTATATAATCAAAGCATAACCGTTACTCATGTCGTCATAAGGTCCTTTTCCAAAATTCCCCACCTATCCTTGTAACAAAGAAAAAAAAAATTAAGAATCATATTGAATTTCACCTTCGTGAACCCCTTTTCCATGAATAACAGCCGCACCGCAGCACCATAATAGAAATCGAAATCCGAAAACGAGCATCCCGAAAAGTAAGGTGTATAAGTGGCCTGCGACAAACCACCAAGCGACCCACATCAAGGCCTCCCGAGCCCTTTCGTAAACCCCAGAAGCCTGCGCTCGTCCGAAAGGAGCCCCACAAGCGCTAAAATATGCGCATAATGTATAAGAGCACTGTTCGTCGTCGTTGTCGTCGTCGCCACCGCCGCCGCCGCCACCGCCGCCGCGCGCGTCCCTCTATTATAAACTCTCGCGTGCGGCGCATATAGGCTGCAACCAGCGGCAGCAACAGCAGCGGCAGGCGCTTATGCCCGAGCATATAATACATACGCTACCTTACACCCAAGTTCCTGCGTCTTTGGGGGCCCGCAGTGTAGCTAAGGCCCCTAACGGTATCCGTGGAACTTGTGTTGAGTCGCGCATGCGCGCACAGGCCCCGGGGCTCGCGGCCTTATGGTGGGGAGACCGTATGTAGGTCTCGCGCTGCGATTGGCTAGAGCTCGAAAACCGTGGACCGTAAAACGCGTTGCTGCTGCTGCTGCTGCTGCTGCCGCCGCCGCAGCCGCGCTGTTGCGCTGTGCTGCTCCTTTTTCAACGCGCGAGCGCGCTGTTGCTGTCTCTTTTTATCTCGCGCTCATTAGAACCGCAGCGAGCCGCGGCTGCTTTATTTGTAATTATTTCGGGTATGTACGTTAGCATGTGTGTGTGTGTGTGTGTGCACGTGTGTATGTGTGTGTGTCTGAATGCCACAGCGGCAGGATTTTCGGAGTAATTCGGGGAGTGATTTTTAAGAACAAAGAAGGACTTTTACGATATTTTTATGGGAATTTTAGCAGCGGGTGGCTGATTGTTTCGCGATGATTTGCACGTATCTGCATATTGGGTGGATTTTGCGGATTTTTAGTGTTTTTTTATTAGGCTATTTTGGGCTTCCGTATGGCCGAGAGAAAAATGTCGAAGATTTTCGATATCCAGGAAGGAATCAATAATTTGGGTTTGCCACATTATTGTGGCTTTTTACAAATAAAACTGAATTGTAATTAACATTGACACGGTTGCTTGAAGAAAAGAATAAATTACCTTTTTTACATGCAGTGCGAAAGATTTTGATCGCTGAAACGTAAACCTTATACCATTTTATTTTTAATTTATGGCATATTTATACAAAATTGAACGTAGATTTGCGTAAAAAGTAAAGATAAATATTCTCAAACTATATGAATCTGTATTTCATTTGCTTTTTTAAAAGTCAACTAAAATCTTGGCTTCAGTTGTGATCAGCAATCTTATTTGAATTCTCTTTTATATAAAGATATTAAATAAGATAATAGTCCTTCACTTTTGTTCAGCTTTTATAATTCAAAATCTCGCAATTTTCATCCAAGTAAAGTGATACGTTTTTACTTTATAACTTATGGCCCTTTAATTTTAATTAAAATTTAGTCGCGAACTATAAATAATGGCCGGTGAACAATAAATTATTTTTTTAATGGGTCATTTAATTGCTGCAATAAAATTACAAAGAAGTGTAACAAAAAATCGGTACCGTTACGCGACTCTCCTTCTTCTTTATATTTTTTTTTCTTTTTTGCCAAAACCGTAAAGAGGATATTTTCGGCGCGATCTCTATATATCGAGTATAAGAGTCATTTAAGACTGTAGCTTTAAAATAGGGCCGCTCACAAATCATATTTCAGAAGAGGCAGCAATACTGTTGTGGCTCTGAAAACAAAAAAAAAAAAAGAAAAACAAGAAGCTCACGTTAAGATTGCATTCGGCGAAAAAGAGCGATGCTAATGCACTCGAAAGGTCCGCCCCTCGAGCAGTTAACCTCCCGATGATAATTAACTTTTGAATTTACACGCGACAGCCGTGAGAATACATGTACACGGTGATGCGTTATATCTACACACATACACACACACATATACGGTAAAAATCGGTCTATGAAAACGAAAGTCAAGATATATATACATACGTGCGACTACTACTACCGGCTAATATATATAAAGAGCCACATACGTGACACACGTGAGTAGGTAATACAACGAATCGCTCCCGACTTCACTTTCCTCGTTCGTCACGCCTGCTCCACGACTTCTGGAAATGCATTTCTCCGCACAGCAAACTGCAATGATGCCCTCATTGCAATACTCTCCATTCTTGGTCTCTTAAAAAAATTTTTTTTACTTTGCTCTCTGACCTGATATTATTCCATCTCTATACAAACAATAAATAAAGATAACGCCTCGACGTACGGGTAATGTATCATCATTCACGCTTAACTCAATTTTTCGGCTGTAACATTAATAACACATCTTACCCGTGTGCGCACGCATACGCCCGGCTGTTAAATTTATTATACGTTCGTCTCTTTCTTTATCTCTCTCTCTCTCCCTCTATCTCTCTCTCTCTCTCTCTCTCTCTCTCTCTC
>JAYJLV010035128.1:0-26405 GCA_036873485.1 Torymus texanus
TTATGTATATATATATGTGTATACACACACGCTCGCGTTTGTGTGTGTGTGTGTGTGTGTGTGTGTGTGTGTGTGTGTACATATATATATACGTATGTATGTACCTGCGGTGACGGCGTTTTGTCAAGGTCTGCGTATATATAAAGCTGCCTCGTCGGGTAGTTTTCTGCAGTTGCCGCCGTCGTGTGGACGACAGGCCCGATTATTTTCTTCTCGCCGAGGTTCGCAAGAGCGGCATTTAGGCCCACTCTCCGCCTCCCTACAAACGAGCCCCTGGATTAATGCTATTTACGTGTCGGTGGCATTTTTTCTCCTCTTCTTTTTTTTTCTTGTTTAAAGTAAGAAAGAGGGAGAGAGTTATTCGATCTCGGGTGGATTGCGCGGATTCTGCCGAACGCATGCCTCGCATTCGTGCGTAACTACCTTTGTGTCCGTGCGCCTCTCTTTCTCGCTCTCCGTTAATTGCTTATTTGATTCGAGACGTTACAGCAGCTGTGTGTACAGTCGATTTTGATTACGATTGTGTATCGAGGAGGGAACAACATTAGAGCCGCCACCGCTGCTGTGGCTCTCTGTAAGTGAGTAAGTAAGTAAGCGGCTTAACGGTTTCGCAAATTAGTGGTTTCTCTTACTCGCTCGGCCGTTAATCAATAAGAAGAATGAGATAATTACAATAAGGCGAACAAAAAAAAAAGAAAGAGAGAGATCCTGCGCCCTCCCCGAGTTTGCGTTTCTCTGACTGGCAAAGTCTCGACATAGAATGCCGAGGCGATCTCTCTCCCTCTCGTGAGACGCAACGCAATAATTGCCGGGTGCCGGTGCGTCGCCCGCCGACTACTCGAACGCTGGTATTTAAATGCGAATAGAGAGATGCCGGAAACTCCGAAGGGCTGCTGCTGCGCTTTATAAACGCTGGCCTTATAATTGCTCCTCTATATAATATCGGCCCTTGGAGGTAGGGCTGAGAGAGAGGGAGAAAGAGAGGGAGGGAGAGAAAGAATCGCGCGTTAATTAAAAGGCTCGAAATCACTTGAAGTCGTTAGAAGCCACGGGGCCTTTCAGCTCTCTTTCTCTCCGCTCCCGACGACGTCGTCTGTGAGGAAGAAAAAAGGAGCAGAGGAAGAGAGCCGAGATAGCTGTAGCGAGGAATTCAGCGAAAACGCGAATAGAGACCGGCGAGCGAAATCTGTAATTGTCCATGGGGCGGTTGGAAGGAGGCACGTTAAGCGCCAATTTAATTCGCATTAGGCCGGACTCATTCTTTTCAAGGGACGACGAGGAGGAGGAAGAGGAGGAACGCGAGTTGGGAAAAATGTATACGATGGGGGGAGAGAGAGAGAGAGAGAGAAAAGGAGGCGCGTCTCTCGCGGACACTTTATGCCTCCTCTCGCTCTTGTGAAAGTGTTGCGATGCGGTCTATGTGTACGCATGCTAGAGGCAAAGAGCGCGCGAGAGAAAGATGCGAGCGAGTCGCGCCGTCCGCGTGCGCCGAATACTAAGTGACGGCGGATGGCTTTGAGAGAGCGAACGCCGATCGAGAAAGTTGCGAGAGAGGAACGAGATCGCGATGTGGGATGCTTTATATGTTTTGATTTAGAATTCTTTTTTCTCTCTCTCTCCACTTTCGTATAATATGGTGCAGCAGCGCCGGTAACTGAGGCGACTTTGCTTTCTTTTCTCCCTGTTTTGTTTTCTGTATAATATACTCCAAGCTTATGTTTGAATAATAAACAGGTTGTTTACAAGTTAGCGAGCGAAGAAACGATCCGCACGCAGGTTTATTAAATTACACTTCTTTTCGCATATATTTGAAAACCCATGGGAATAATAAGCGTAAAGACGTATGTATATACGCGCGCGAACCTATTTACAACACTGCAGACTTACTCTCTGCAGTGACACTCAACAAAATAAACACGTTCGCGCGACTCCCAAGCACTGCACATACACCACACCACCAAATTAACATTCAAACGCTGCCACTTCCTTACAAAACCCACAGCAACGCGCAGAGCAACAGCAGCAGCAGCAACAGCGTGCGCAAGTATAGTATATACCCTCAGCGCCTATTTTCGAGCTCCCCCCGTGAAAATGAGACGTATAATTTAAATAGACGCCAAACAACCAGCCGCTAGCTCTGGTGTATATACGCATGCATATACGTACTCGTTGCATACAAGCACACATATAGTCAGAGCCTGTGTGAGCTGCTCTGGGACTCTCGCACTCGCAGCGGCGGCAGCGGCGGCGGCGGCTCAAGTCAATGCTCGCACACGCGGGCAGGAAGTTTAATAACCTTATCCTCTTCTTCGCGGAGAGTCGTAGCTCTCTCGCGCACTCGCAGTCTCCATTTCTTCTCTCTCTCCCTCTCTCTCTCTCTCTCTCTCTTGCACTCGTACAGCTTCCTCTTCTTTTACTCGCGCTGATCGCCTCACGCATGCGTAGCCCGCGCTCGCGGTCGTTCGTTCGTTCGTCTATGGCCCGACAAAGAAATTCCTTCGCTAGATTACGTGTAACGCATCCCGCTCGCTTCTGTGCGCGACGCGCTCGAGGCAGTCCGAGCTTTTACTGTTGCTACTGCGCGGGATAAGGTTCCGACGAGAAAGAGAGAGAGAGAAAGAGAGAGAAGAGTTTATACGAGGCAAAGGAGAGGAAAAAACAGGGAAAATCGATCGTACCCAGGACAGAATGAAGAAGAGGAGAGTGTATGCATGTGTGTGTGTTTTGAATGCTGCTGTTCGAATTTATATTATCGCGCGGACGGTCCATTAGCCGGGCTACGTGTATACGCGAGTGAGGGGAGCGCGGGAAAATTATGCGGCTTTTTCTCGACTATCGGCGGAATTTCAAATTACTTTCCCATATATATATATATATATGTACGCACCTTTTCGCACCCTCGCCGCGACTGATTCTATACCCTTTTTTTTCGCATTCAAATTGTATACTCCTATCTAATTTCGCATTGACGCGGAAATTTTATCGCGTCCTTGCGAATGAAATATACGTTTCGGACACGTTTCTTTTTTTCGACGGAGATTAATGTACATTGCTTATCAGACCCGACACGTTGCAAGACGATAAAAACTCGTCGTCACCTCGCTTGCAACGTATGTGTATGTATAAGTAAGCACGTACGTGCATGCTGGGTGGCAAAAAGTGACAGAAATTCGGGGAGCAGAACGAGAGAATCTAATGCGCAACTGCTGAATTTAATGGTTATACGCACGTGTACGAAGAAAAAGAAGAAGTTGAAGTATGAGAAAAAAAGTGTCCGGAGATTGGTCAAAGCACGACGACGAAACTTAAGAAAAGATGCGGTTTCTCGGTGAGTGCCAGAGGTGTTAAGAAGCAAGAGACGTTATAAAAAGCGTGTATATACTACCAGAGAGGAAAGAAAGAGGGAGAAAGAGGAGAGAAGGAAGCGGAGATCGATGTTCACAACGGTATAATAGGCGCTGCTGCTTCTGCTGACCCGAACTACTGCTGCTTAGAGAAAGAGACAGAGGGAGAAAGAGAAGAAGAAACGAACAGAGAGGACACAGGGAACGCGAGAGGATGATAATTCATCGCTCCGCACTCCATTATCGCGACATGGATTCTGCGCATAATAAATGCCGGGCAAGAGAAGACGCGCTGAAAAACAGTTATATGCGTGACTTCTATTACTCGAAGTAGCCTCGGACTCTTCCGCGCGTCGATTCCACGCGTTATGTACGCAGTGGACGTGTGTGTGTGTGTGTGTATATATATATATACCTATACAAGAAAGAGAGAAAGTTATTCTCGCTGCAATGTACACGTGCGTATACACGTGCCCCCCCTCTGTATACGTATGAGTGCAGTCGTCACCGCCAAGGTTTAAAGGTCGCTGAATCCTAATTACCGGACGAGCTTTTATTTCTTCTCGCGACGAAGCACGCGGTAAAAAAAAAAACTTTTTAAGAGCGCAGACGCGCGTGCTCGCAGGAAATAAATGTGATTTATCGGAGAGCTCGCGTCAATCGTTGCGTAACGCGTGTATGTAATACACCGCTGCAGTGCGGAGTCGCACTTTTAAAATACTTCAAATTGATCTTCGCGGGTTCGCCGAACGGAAATGCATTTTTCAAGATTGCCTCTATTGCGCAACACTTATGACTGTCCGATAATTTTCGCGTGAAAATTAGAAATCTCCGAAATGACTTTGTGTACAATGTGTATATATATATGACATCAGACAACCAATATCGCGAACTCGTAAGTTTGAAAAAGAGAGAGCATTTTATTGACTTTCACTGAACGATTTTCGAGATAATTAACAAATAGGTGTACGTAAATTGCCTACAAATAACGCTGCTATAAGGCTATAAGTGTGCAGTGCTGAAAAGTTAATATTTAAGGCTCTATAAATTTTCGGAATTTATCGTCCGAAAAAATAAATAATTTCGCGGTTTGCTAAAAAAAAAAGAGTAGAAAGAGAAAAACAATCCCCTTTTTAACGATTACGAATTTTATTTCAGAACCGGCGCGAGCTTAATCTCGCGACTTATCTCTCTTCCACTTAAGTTGATTAACTTCATAAACCCCGAATATGCCCAAGATAAATTCGTAAGTCGCTTCTTGTGTTTACACCGTGTGAAATTACAGTTGTTTTTCACCTCTGATTAAGAAAAATAGTTTGTAGCGTTTGCTCGTTTAAAAAAAAAAACGAAAAAAAATACACTTCTCTTGAAAGCGAATCTCACTCAAGTACAAAACAAAGCACGCGGAAGATGCGCACACGCGGTGCGTGTAATTTACGCCCGTTTTGAGAGACTGTTATTGCCGCGGACGGAAAGCAACGGTAGTGCCGAGGGGATTAAAGTTAAAGTCGTCCCTCCCAAAACTTCCGGAAGAGATCTTCTCTTACTCTCGCAGGGCGTGTAACGGCACGATGTCGCAACGAAAAATGCGCCGAGTATACTGATCGGGAATTAACGGATCGATGACAATCGCGCTACGGCGTATGAGGAGGAGACGGAGGAGCTTATAACCGTTGCGCGATGCGCGATTAAGGGCGTCGGGAGTAATGTAAATTGCTCGTAATTCGTTGCGTGCGTGTGTGTGTGTCGAAGCCTCACTCGCGCGCATTTGTATTTACATTTTCGTGTCTGGTAATGCGCAGGCGTACGTATAATGATCGATCGGCGAATTCCTGCGTGCGTGGATGCTAAAGGGGGAGAGCCTTTTGAAGATGGTCCGCGCGTAAATCTTGCACGCGTGAACAATGATTGTTCAGCGAATTACAGTTGTCGAACAGATTAAGCTTATATTTGGGATTCGACAGCGTCCAAAAAAAAGATGTAAGTTTCGATTATGTATATTATAGCACATTATACGAGATAAGATTGTGTTATTTATACGATGTTATTATCCTTTAATATATTTTCGTACAAAATTATAACGAAAATTATTTTAAAAAACTCTGGCGTGTCTATATAATTACACCAACTTACATCTCATTTCACTTGTGACGCACGATCGCAACTCATCTCTGTTTTTATACCTGTCGATCGCCTTGACTCTTTGCAAATTATGAATGCACGTCCGTTCGATTTTCATTACCAAATAATCGGGTCCACCAGTATATATGGCTTTTCTGTCGATGATCCTCGCCGCCGAACCGCTCACGTTAACGCTCTCTCTTCTCTTCACCATCTCATCCTTCACGCGCGCTCGAGCGGAGAAAGTAAATTCGCCTGGCAAAAACGGCTCTCGGCGCAGAGATTATGCGCGAGATCTCCTAGTATATATAACCCACACACATATATATATACACACACACAGCGAGCGTACCATAATCGACGTTTAACCGGCTATGTACTTAGCGCGCGCGTTTACCTGGCTCGAATCTCGCATGTCAAACATAATAATCTAATATTGTTAACGAAATTAGCGCTCGACACGTCCCGCTTTATTAGACGCTGTAATGTGCACACACACACATACACGTGCGCGTCGCTGAAATACGATCGTGTTAATATCGCGAATTTTACAGGGTATAAAATTGGTCTAATGGTTCGCTCGTTTACACGAACCGCCACGCGGCATAAATGTAGGACAGGTGCTTGAGTTTTATCTCGGGCTCTCGATTACATCCTCCTTCCCTCGTGCGCGAGAAGCGAATTATCGTCTATGAGAGCTGAGAGCGTGTACACGTATATATTCGAAAGTCGTAAGCGCTCGGTCTTCTTCCCTTCGCGCACACTTCACAAAAGTAGCACGCACGCGTGTAAAGAAAAGAACGCAAGGTTGATTTCGCGTACATGAGCGTCGTTAAAAACCTCTAAAAACATCTCGAAACGACGTGTAGACACGAAAAGCGTCCGATGCGCATTAAATTATTATCAGACTGCTCCGCAGATCAAATTCTGCCAGCCGCTTTACTTCAAACATCAACAGTCCTCCTTCGTGTTACGTATATATCTTACCCAGATATATACTGGTGCGCTTGTACAGGGGCATTCCTTGGAACGAAACCACCCAGCAGCCGAAGCGATAACGATAAACCGCGCGTGTGCCCTTCTTGCAGATACGAGAGACGGACATACCTCGAGTATCGAGTGCGTTCGTCCTCCTCGAGTATCCATAAGTCTCGAAAGCGACCGGGCGCGACACCGGAGTCAGCAGCAGTAGGAATTCAGGGAGCGCGGGCGGCTGTGTGGATCGATTTAAATGATCGCGAACAAGAGTAGCCGGAATGCGAGGAGTCATTAAACGCGCGTTCTGCCCGCTCATTATCGTTCGTTTTAGGCGGTAGGTTCAGTAGCACGCATACATACGTGCATGTATATGCATGGGACCAGTCCGTTTATTCATCGGGATCCGTGATATTTCTTCCCAAAGTTGTTCCCTCGTTTCCCCATTTTACGGTCGACTCGAAGGATTCAACTCTCCCAAAATTCAAGGTATTTGCACGGCCATAGTCCGCTAAAGACATTTCACGAGCTCTCGTTCGCTGTTAAAGCACACCTTAAAGTAAACTTATACTCCCCCGTTCGTTATTCGGCGGAGAGGGCCGGCGATCTTAGTGCGCGAGCTTTCTCGTAAACCGCGATTTTATGCAACAGCGCGCGATAGAAACCTGAGGAGTCGATACGATCGCGCGCGCGCGTTATATCGTATGTATTTTTATACGCGCGAATGATCGTTCCCATTAAAAGCCGCGCCGATATTTGCCTTTGCGCGAATTTACGATTATGGGTCTACACGCTCGCGTGCTCGCCCCCTCCTCGGCGATATTAAATTTTCTCGACAGTCATTCTCGCAATAAAAATGCTAATTCCCGACGCGTGCTTCGTCCCATTAGAAATGCATTTAGGATGGCCTCGAAGCGCCGATCTGTTATCCTTATTTACACGCGACGCGCGAATCCACCACCACCACCACTACTACTACTATATGCTCGTGAGAGAGATGACAGGCTTTACGCGTCATTAACACGACGGGGCGAGCTAACTCGACGAAATATCGCATCGATTCTTCAGCGTCTCGTCGTCATCATCAGTGCGGTCTTTTTTTCGCTGCGCTGTGAAGAGTGAAAAAAAAAGTGCTTGCTGGCGCGGCCAGGGTGAAGGTCTTTCGCGCGACGCCCACACCTACTTTTGCGCGCGATCACGCTCGTTTTGCTCTTCTAATAACCGTTCCACTATAGTCTCTCTCGTGCTGGGTTTTCGGCTCACGCCCACGTACGTGACATCCCGAAATTCGTCGCGCGCGGGGCTGCACAGTCTGATTCCCTCCGCTTGACTTTTAATTAAAAGCGACGGCGGGTGGAGAGGGAGGGAGAGAAAGAGTGATGGAAAGAGAGAAAAAGAGCGGCTTCGGAAATTAAAGGGACGAGCAGCGCCCGCCACTCAAATCGTTGATGCGAAATTGATTCTTAGCTTTTTCGCACTTTTTTCCCGCGTCTTTTAATGATTTGAAAAATAATTTTATTCCGGTGTGTGTGAGTGTGTATATAGAATTATTATTCAACCTTGAAAATGCAACAATAAAAAACGAATTGAAATAGCTCTAAATAAAACAATGTATGAATCTTATCGCACAAACAGTACTAAACAAACCTTAACCCGAACAATAACAACTTTGTGCTTCCTCCTCTTTGTACTTCCAAACTCAAAAACAAACTCGATATCGCGGCGCGTCGAACGCAGCTAGCTAAAGATCCCTATCTTAAAATAAAACCAGTCCACCCGACATTTACAAAATCATCGTCTCGTTTGATCGTTACGTATGTACACGTGTGTGCTGCGCTACACATTTCTTCCGCCTCTTGCGTAAACCGCTTTGTTCTATACGCGCGAGCGCATCAAATAGGCGAGAGAGAAAGAGAGATGATTAACAAGAGCGCATGCACATGCTTTTTATATACTATATATATGCGCGTGTATATGGTTACGGCTTCTGGCTCAGGATCGTGGCGACGGCGCAGCTTATACTCGCCGCCTTTGTGTGTTTACCGACGCGTTTGACGCACGTCGGCTTGGCTGAGATTCGCGCTTTTCGCGT
The DNA here is from genome assembly GCA_036873485.1 of Torymus texanus. Taxonomy (NCBI): domain Eukaryota; kingdom Metazoa; phylum Arthropoda; class Insecta; order Hymenoptera; family Torymidae; genus Torymus; species Torymus texanus. Next base: position 8,533 of record JAYJLV010035128.1, read on the forward strand.
GATTGTTCGAGAACGTAAGACGGGGAGGTCTATTATAAATTTGAGACAGCGAGAGTGAAAGAGAAAAAGACGCGTATGCTTTACGGCAGGGATTTAAATTTAACGGGTTTATTTACGAAATGATGACTTCATTCGACACGAAAAGAGCTTTGTGAAAAAGTTGGATCACATGACGTTTCAATTCTGTTGTACCTTCGAATGATATATACGTAACTGTCTCAATTAATTGTACAATTACTAGATCATCGTATCTTTATTATGCCAGAATGACTCTACTTTGAAAACAATAAAAAGCATTTCCATTTAATTGACGGTTTGAAATTTTTCTTTAAATCCAACGTCAACGACAATAATAAACATCGAGATTGATTAGATTTCTTTTAATTCCACGTTCTCCCTCCCCTCGCACGTAAAAGTCCCTAATGGAGTTAATTGTCACTCCGAGGAAGAATTTAGAATGGAGTATATACGTATACAGAGTCTCGGGGAACGAAAGAGTGCGCGTCTATCCTCAAGACAGAGGGGGACAGATAGATAAAGAAAAGGCCTATGGCACAGAGAGAAAGACAGAGAGAGAGAGAGGAGGTAAAGACACTCCGACTTGTCGCGCGTGAGTTAATGACATTTTTCAGTATACACCGCAGGCACTCGCGGAACTCTCTCTCCCTCTTGTCTCTCTCTCTCTCCTTTCTATCTCTAACGCGGCAGCGCGCCAACGAATCAGAGGGGAGGGATTAACATAATTCCGTGACTGAAATTACGTAATCCTGCATAAGTTTCGAACGGAGGCGCGGGAGAGAGCGAGCGCGAGAGAGAGATATATCCAGGCGCACACTTTACTCCCCTCCTCCCTCCTTCCCGCGCACCTCTAATAAATTCCGATCGTGATTCATTGACCTTCGCAGCGTCGAGAGCTCGTGCAGCCACCGCTGCACGAAGAATTCCGGATTTTTGTGCGTTATCAACGGCTGTGGACTCCACACCATTGCTCTCTATATATAGCACTCCGGAGAGGATTAATAGAGAGAGAAGTCGCGAACGAGCGGGGGGGAGAGTTTTAAATAAAGTGGATTAATTTCTCTTACGAGTGTATAGTACAGCGCGGACGTGTATATATATATACGCGAGGTGGACACATGAAGATGAGAGAGGAGAAAAGAAAGCAGCTCGCTTCCTCCTCTCGTATTATACCTTTGTTCACGGGGCGGGAGGGCTAATTTAAAAAAATTAATTCACTCTCTCGAAAAAGCGAAAGGATTTATCTCCTCCTCTTCCTTCTTCTTGGCGGCGTCCTCTCTGCCGACTGGTATCTCTCGTCGGCTCTCTCTCTCTCTTTCTCCTTTTTAAATACAAATTACTATTGCTTCTTTTTCCCCCCCTCTCTCTCTCTGCTCTCCTTTGAACTCGTTCTCTTTCTTTCTTTCTTTCTTCCTCCTCGGGCGCGCATAATGCAATACATAAATGCATAAGACACGCACGCAGTTGTTGCGTATATACGCAGCGGCGACGACGACGATGCACTCGCACACAGTCTCTTCCTCCCCGCCTCCTTTACACGCGCAGATAGGCATCTGACGATAAGGCTGCGACACGCGAGTGCACAGATGAGCCTCGACGTGACAATAAGGCGCGCATGCGCTCGCTTGCTCTCTCTCTCTCTCTCTCTCTCTGGTAGTGGCACGCGGAAAAATTCCACATCGTATTTCACGCGCGACGACGAGGACACGCGGTGCGTTTATAAATTTCGCGGGATGACCGGTTGATATAGTGATGATGAAGCTGGTAGTTGTGACCGATGGGATCATACGGTTATTATTGGCGTATTTTCGCACTCGAGAGCGTCGATTTCGGTGAGAGATATGTGTATGAGTGTATTGCGCAACTCGCTCGGGAAAGTACATATATAAAAGCTGTGAAAGAAAGTTTCAGCTGTAATTTAACGCTTGGTTAATGCATTTTTAATACTGCCGATTACCGAGAATATGAGAGAGCTGAGTACAGCGTGTGAAGAGAGGATGATGATGCCAGCGTGACGTTTTAAAATTGACTTTTCAATAATCTCGACCTATACACGAGCTATATATTTATTTTAATTCGCGTTCCGTCACATGGTCTCTCGACCCTGTATCCACTTAAACTTCTTCTTATCCATCAGATATCCCAGACTCCAAACAATGTATATAACGTCAGCCAAATATAAATCGATCCCCATTACTTGTGTAAATATCGCAACGAAAGATTTTTCACGAGAGACTAATACAGCAATTAAATCATAAAAAGCCCTCTCTCAAATATATATATATATATATATATATACATACAAACTGTCCCAGCAGTATATATATAGAGTGTGGCCTTTGCCGAACGACAAACAGCCCGTCCCGCGCAATTAGTCACGACGAGTCTATATGGCTCGTGAAGATCTCTCGAGAAGTAGCTGCTGCTGCTGCTCTCTCCTCTCCTCCGCAGGGCGCAGCAGCAGCAACAACAGCAGCACATCCCACACATCGGCCGGGACAATCGAAAAAAGTCCAATTGAACTCACGCGCGCACGCTTGGGCGAAAGAAAAGAAAGAATACACTCTCTCTCTCTCTTGAAAGAGCGAGCGCAAGCACCGAGATAATACCGAGAGACATGCACACACGCACACATATATACCTTAACAAGGCAGTTAATCCCTTTTACTTATCTGCGGGCGGGTAATTCGTCATGCGAGAGCGAGCGAGAGAGACGACGACGAGAGAGGAGAGGACTTTCGATGGGGCCGCATCGCGCAGGTTGAATGACCCGCCGCCGGTATAACTCAACGATCTCGAGAGAAAAGAGAGAGAGAGAGAGAGAGAGAGAGAGAGAGAGAGAGAGAGAGAGAGAGAGTCGTCCCTATGGTATATATACTCTGATTTAATAAAGTGGAGCGGCGGGACGACGCGATTTCTAGCTGCTGCTACTACTCAATGTTCTCTCGCTCTCTCTCTCTCTCTGTGTTTGCGAAGGCGTGGTATAGGCACGACGACGACGACGACGACGACGACGACGACGACGACGACGACGACGACTCTTTCTCTCGATCGAAATATATATATGTATATATAAACGCAAGAGATTGCGTGAGCGCGCGGGGGGCAGAAGCGTAATTAACGACGAATCGATTATATAAACGCCCGAGACGCGCGGCGTGGACGCGATTTTATTGTGATTACAGAGAGGAAGCTGTGCTGCAGCAGCAGCAGCAGGCGTGCGGACGAGAAGAAGGAAGAGAGTCGCGCGCGCAGTTCGCGGAACTGGCAATTAAGGGTGGGGGGATATGCCTAGTGTAAGTGTGTGTGTGTGCATGCGTATATGTGTATACTATACATATACAGAATTGATCAACTGACTTTTCCACCTCGCCTTTTCCGCATGTCGCGATTCTCCTTTTGTTCGCTGCCGCCACTTCTTCTCTCGCGCGTTCTCTCGTCGTTGTGAATAATCGCCTGACATGTTTGCTGATTAGAGGATATAACGCTGCCGTACGTGATGCCTATGCGTGTGTATACGTATGTGTGAAATTCGCGCAAACGAGGCGATCGATAGGCAAGCGCTGTGACTAAACTCCTATACGATAGCGTAGTCGCACGTGGTTTTCTTATCCCCCCTCTTCCTTCGTTTTTGCATCGACGATTGACGAGTTCTTTATATATACATATATACATATACATACACGCGTGTGTACGTGTGCCTATATATATATACGTGCACACGTCCGAACAGCCGTGAGAAATCGGTTAAAGGCGCTCTCGAGATAACTTGATTTGCCGAGCCCCGGTTAGTTGCGAAAAAATACAAAACACCTCGAATATATACATATGCATATATATATATACACACACACACACACACACACACACACACACACATGTAAAACTTTTCTACATATAGGAGGCCTGATGAATTTCGATTTATCACGGTTCTAAATGTTCGTGTGCATGTTTGTTTAGCGCATACGATGAGATTAGATTTTCGTTTGCTCTCCGCCCTAATGTTATACATATACATATATATTGTTGATGCACGTCAATCATCCTCGCATTTTTTTCTGCTTGCAGATCGAGAGCACACTCGAGAATTGGGCCGGAGAAACCTTCAAGCCGGGTAAGTGTTATACAACAGAGCAGTCCGTTGTACACACGAGGTACTTATGCTACTCGAGCGTGTCTGCTGAGCGCTTTTCGATTCGCACGCGCGCGTGCTCCCTCTTATATCATGCGTGCGCATGCTCGCGTATATAAGTGGTCCCGTTAAAAATTAGATGGCTGTTAAACCTCATGTAATCGAAATGCTTCTACGTGCCATAAAGAGTTGGCGAAAAAAATTTACGGGCTCACTCGCGGCGAGTTTATTTATTTTACATTTTATTAACCATAAAGAATAAAAAAAAGAAGAAACGCGAAAAAGTAAAAAAAATTCAGTTCGCACTTAAGTATATATACATATATACATTTAAGTAGCTTTGATAAATGAGCAAAAGATATCGTCACTTATAATCCCTCTTAGAATATATTTTAACTCATAATAAAGCGATCATTTTTCACCCCGTTCATATGTAGCCGAGGAAGCAATCCAACTTATCTCCGGCAACTTTCTTATTACTATTATTACAACATCCACGTGTATATAGGAATATACATGTGGAAGCTCGCGCATTGCCGAGTTATTCGCCCGCAGGCCGCACACCTATATACATGTATATATATATATATATATACACACACCTGGAAGGGTCGCGTGAGATAAGCTCTCGCGTTCGCGCGCGCTCAGGAAAGAAGTCGCCACCGCCGCTGCTACTACTGCGCACACGCGCGGTCTCTATTACACGCTCCTCATTGGCTCCCCTACAAAATGCCACTGCACTTTGGTTTCGCAAGTTTTATACAGTATATTATTCGCCTTGTGTAGTGCCATTATAAATTGCAATTCGATTCGCGAGAATTTCGCATTGTTGCCGATATCGGTTTATATATACTATCTCCGTGCCCGATCGATCACTCACTGTGTATATACTATATATATACACACTTATATACGTGTATTTTCAGATTATTAACAGCGAGAAACTTGGCGTATACAAGAGAGGGGCAGGACTTTTACCGCAGAATAAGAAAGTTCATGCGCGGCCACTGCAACACACATACACACACACACACACATACACACAGCGTGACAGAAAGAAATGAACGCGCGAGCGAGCGCGCATCGTGAAAAATGGCAAGCGCGCTCGCGCGAGTATATATACGTACCGTAAATTTCACGTAATCGTGGCATCCTTTTTTGTCGGGCCGTATGTACACATACACATACACATATATATATGTATAGGGGAAGAGGAAGAGAGAGAGAGAGAGAGAGCGTTAGTCGTTCGTGGCAGGAGGATGACGACAAGTCGCCGGTAAATGCCGACAGACGGAAGTGGACGATCCGCCGGTAAATCATGTTAAACTCTTCCTCGCTCTCTCCCTCGATACGATCCCTGAGCGCGCGCGCACGGCTAGTTGGCCGCGCGTGCGAGTGAGAGAGGGAGAGAGGAGGGAAAAAGGCCCTTCCGAGAAGTTCCGACTCTTCCGAAGAGAGTAAGAGAGAGAGAGAGAGAGAAAGAGAGACTGCCGCTGCTGTGCTGTTGCCGCAAGACGCGAGCTCACTTGCGCACCATGCGGGCGAATTATTCTCACGTTTATTTTCTTGCCTTTAATTGCTCATTTATTTACCCCGCGGCTCTCCTCGCTCTGTCTCTCTCTCTCTGTCTTTCCCCGCGCTGCCTCTCTATTCCCCTTCATGCGCGCCCGCGCGCGACTTATATTCTCATTATGCATGTGCCGGCGACTACTTTCCGACGTTTAAAAAGTGTTTAATATCTCGCAGACGAAACGATTAAACCGCAATCCTCTCGCTCACTGTCACGCCTGATGCATAATTTGTCGCGAGACTTTTACAAATACTCCGAGAAATGCCATCATTGCGTTGTATATGCGCGCGTTCGCGTGTGATAATCATTCAGAAAAGTTTGCGGAGCATATATATGTATACTCGTGAATTAAAATATCAAAATTTCCCTTAATGAATTAATTTGCATTGGCTTCGGTTATCTGAAATATTGTGAAGTCGATGTAATAACTTCTCGGAGAAATTAAATGTCATCGATCTTGAACATATATTAATTTTAGAAAGGCGACACCCACGAGGTATATAGGATTTCACGTCGTAAAATAGAAAACGCGTAATTCACACCCATTGTTCGACGCGAAAAAAAAAATTTGAATTGAAAAAAAAAATAATTTACTTCCTTGATTCCCATAGAAAAATTTAAAGTGTCATTAAAGTTGATTGATCAACGTGGCAAGCGTGAAAGTATATATATATGTTCTTATGTATCAAGTAGATTGATCCCGGTATGGTGCGGCGGGAATTCAGAAAATTATCTTTTTATGGCACGTAATTTTTTTCATCAACATTTAAGATGAAAGATTACAAATTACGTGTATGTATATATTCTTATTAAATTAAAGCGAACGATTATTTGTAACGAGAGAAATTTTTTACGATAACTGATAAGTGGTAAAACATTAATTTTCTTCTCGATTGCCTTTTGTAATGCAATTATCGATACTTAAAAAAATTAATAACAAAAATCGCCATTACCTAACGTATAGCACAAATGAAAAAAGTCAGCCACTCTAGAATAATAATAATAATAATAATAATAATAATAATAATAATGTGTGTGCCCCACAGGTGACTTGTTCCCAGCGTCCTTCTGGGATGCGTACTGGTCGTACCTGGAGAGCTACGTCGAGGCGCGAAGGACCCTGGACGAGCTGCGCGAGCTGGAGGACCCGCTGCTGCACTTTCTCAGGCTGCGACAGGCCGCCGCCAGGCACTCACCATCGTCTCTGCTTCTTCTGCCGGTAAGTCACCTCCTCCTTCTTCTCCTTCTCCTCCTCCTCCCCAAAGGGACAACTTACGGTTCTTTCCGCACGCGGAAGAAGCGAGTGTCTTATCGTCGTCGCTCGCTCGCACCACCCCGCGATGACTGTGTAATTGGGCTCGTGGGACGCGCTGGGATTAGTTCTCACACGACACGCGAGTGCGCACGCGCGACGAATCGACGAAAATTTATTTCGTCGTTTTTGGTTGGTGAAAGAAGAAAAGAGAAGAGAGACGTGTGTCGGTACACGTGTAAAGGGTATGTGTCTTGTTAGGAGGAAGGAATCGGCTTGATTGGATCGGAGCAGTCTGTATATGTGTGTGTGCATTGCGTAATTGATGTCGGAATGATGTGTAAAGAGGCTTTTTTGGGAGGGGAGGGGAGATATCGGTATCGATCGGTGCAGGTGATACCGGTTACGTAAGAATGTCGTTTTCATTTTGTTTCGAGCTAACTGTATATAATATGAGTTTATTGAAGGCGAAGGAAATTTTCATAATTTAACGCTGTAAATCTCGAAAAGTGACGTGTCAAGTGAGAGAAATTAAGTGCGATTGAATTCGCATTCGGAGAATGTCTTATGTCACACGCATTCACAGTCGACGAAATGAGGGAAGGCGATAAAGCTTCGTAACCACTTACCGAAATTACGTATTGTCTCGTTTGTCCGACTGCGCCGGCTGTGCACCTTGTAGAATGCAGTCGAGCGACTGCAGGTTCATTGAGATTTAATTATTCTGCCGTTAGCATTCGACTCTGTATATAGACACACAGTGGCTCGTGCGAGCACGCGTAACGTTTCTCGTGACTGTTTTCCCTCTCGTTTCTTGTCTCCCAAATTTTCACCGATGCATAGTCAAACACAAGATGGAAGAGAGTAGTAGTACAGACAAGAGAGAGAGAAAGAGAGAGGCGGAGAGAATGAGGAAGAGTCGTGACGTGCCTCTGGGCCTCTCTTTCTGCTGTGATGTACACTCGCGATGCTCGCGAGACATCGTCGAACGAAGGGCATGATCGTATACGTATATACATACACGCGCGCCGCCCATTCACTTTCCTTCTGGTTGCTTCTTACATATATAGCATTATGAGGAAGCTGTTGCTATGTATCGGCTACCACGCGAGAGGGAGAGAACTCACCACGTTCACCTTTCAACCTTATGTGTATATATACGTATATACGTGCAAAGCGAATTTACATACATTATCGTGCTGACTTCTTTTCTCTCCCCAGATGCGCGAGCGCGAGTCACTGTTATATAGGATATAGCTTTGTGAGAAAAAAAAAACGAGTAATCTATTGTTACGCGGTGCGACGATGGCCTCGCTATTTTTTAACAAAGATTTTGAAAAATCATGCATGATGGTATTGACGTAACGATGTGAACAGAATGAGTATAAATATATATATACTGCAGGAAGATTAGAGATGAGTGGTGTGTTTTTTTGTATTTCTCGACTGTTTGTACAAACAAACTTATATACAGGCGGGAATGTATATACATATTACGCCCTCACTCTCACTTTCTGTAGCTGTCATTTGGAAAACGATACAATTTGAAGACGAAGTGGTGAAAGTTTTTTTTGGAACTTTCTTTTTCGTAACTTTTATTGTAACGTAAATAAAAATCTCGCAAATGGAGCATTGAAGAGCCGGAGGAATAAAGGTAACAAAGAGCACTTTAACCGAATGGGAAATGAAAATATCATTTAAATATTGTAATAATAATCCACGCCTCATGAGAGATATCTAACGTAATAAAATATGAAATGCAATAACACTAGAAATAAACTTTTGATAGAGGAATAATCGTAGAGTAGCATCTAAAGTTTGCCGGGAACATCACGCATACACACACACACATTACGAAGTGCAGTGAAAGTCCTTACCTCTCTTGTTGCCAATGATGCAACCCGTACGCGCACCTACGATCGTCTTCTCTCTCTCTCTCTCTCTCTCTCTCTCTCTCTGCGTCTCTCTCTCTTCTCTAACTTTTAAGTCATTGGTACGTATACACGCGTGTACAAACGTCGATTACTTTTGTCCACAAGAGTCTCATCCGTATAAACTTAATGCTGCAGCGATTGATCAGACATCGGATCACCATTCATTAGCATAATCTCGACGAAAAACCTCGATTTCTGCGCGCTCGCGCGTACAGAGCCCATTGCACAACAAACATGCACTCTTTTAACGATTGTATACAAACATCTATCGACAAAGTCGTATCTCTCATTCTCTCTCTCTCTCTCTCTCTCTCTCTCTCTCTCTCTCTCTCTCTCTCTCGTGTAAGGTGCTCTTGGCAGCTGATGCAAACAATCGAAAATGTAAATTGAAATCTCATGCAAGTCATCGGACGTGAAGAAGAAGACAAAAATATTAATTATGCAGTTGGCGTAACGAGTTGATAAACAGACACACACATATATAAATGTAGCAAGTGGTTTCTATTACTTATGCCTCTCGCGCGCGGATCACAATATTACCGCGACTGGCACTTGAAATGGCGTGTTGCATAAGGGCTTGGCATGATAAATAAGAAAAAAGGTCCAAATCATTGCCTTAATCGGCCTTAACGGAATATTTCGTTAAGAGTCGTGTGGTAAATTAATGATAATTATAAATTTATAACGTTATGCGTACGCATCGCGCAACTAATTTGAATTAGATAAGACCGATTCCCGAGAAAGAAAAAAAAAATACAAAATTCTCGTCGCATGTATAACTACTTTCTCCGTCTGATACACCAACGTTTTCGTCTCTCCTCGGCAATTTACATCTCTACGATGATATTCCACGGTCTATAATTTAACACACTTATTATCGTAATTCATTCGATAACTGTTTCAAAATAATTTTATACCGCTAATTACACGACGTAACGTAGGAATAAATCACGTGACATAAATCTCTGGCCAATTAAACTAATCGTACGTGGCCGGCTGGCGAGTAAACAATACTTCATCGCTGAATTCGAAATTCAACGCGAAGCCAACTCTTAAGTATTATACACAGATGCACACACGCATATAAGACTAATGCAGCCAGAACGTCACATACATACACACACACATATAAGCACGTACATATTATAATGTGCGTCCGACGCGTTGAATATGATAAAGTGTAGTGTGCGGTACTGGAACGCAAGGTACATAAAGGCAGGCGTGTACTCGGTACAAAGTGCGAGCTAGCTATAGGTGCTTCGAGAGAGAGAGAGAGAGAGAGAGAGAGAGAGAGAGAGAGAGAGAGAGAGAGAATAACTCGCGTCTCCGCTCGCGGGACATCTAGGATGTCTACGCGCGATGAAATACGGAGTTGGCGCGAGGCTCTTCTGATACACGGCGATGCTCAGTCAGAGACAGATGTGTGTGTGTGTGTGTGTGTGTGTGTGTGTGTGTATATATATATATATACACGAGCATGCGGGGGGTTGAGAGTCGGTGGAAGCATTCGGTGGAACTAGTACAAGTGGTTCTATATGCTTTAGTGCTGGCCTGGATACGGTGCAACAGACATCGTATACTTGGAAATAGGCGAAATGAGTCTTAGTTTTTAGCTGCAAAGTTCACTTGTGTATTATGGTTATGGATGCGTGAGTGTTTTATGTGAAAATCAATATTGTAACATTTGTTTACGTCTCGGAATAGTTAATAGACATTGAAATGCGTGTGTATATATATACATGGTATACTTTCGAAGTGAGAGGTGGAGGAAAAAGTCCCTAAAATTTATCGCCCGTCCTAAAATTCAAACAAACCTATAAGACGCGTACCCGTGTAGAGACGAAGTTTCGTACGCGGAATTTTCACATATCACTCTCTTCACACTAAAATATAACTGCACACGAGTTTCCAGTTAGATAGAATTTTTCGGTAAGCGTAAAAATGCTGCGCAGAGTAACTGAACCAGCACTCGCACGCGTATAGACCGCCTCTCCCCGGTAGTTAGCGTCGACGATAATTTACGACGAGGGACTTTGCGTTTTGCTCTTGCCGAATGTACTACACGCGTGTGTTATATGGACGGGACATGTGCGTGGATGGACACATGTAATCTTCTTATTAAAATATTCCCATTGTTCGGTGATGGGGATATAGTCGATGTTTTGCCAAATGCCCGCACACGAGTCGGTTTATGTCGTCCGGTCAATTGAGCGCGTCAATGTGGATCGCTTCGATAAATCAATCGTCGCGCGTATTTATGCGATGCTGAAGAGAGCAATTAAGATTTTCATGGGGGAGCGTTTGTGTATGTGTGTGTGTGTGTAGTTGACTGGACGAGAGGTTCGGGTTGATTCAATTGAATGGTTAGCAAAGCATTTTAATTGGGAGAAAGGTATTTCTAATTGTGATTAAATGGCCATTTAATTAGATTCTTTGATTATTGGCGGTAGATATTTCAGCATTATTATTCAGGAAGTAAACGTTTACTTCTACTTAAAATTATTAACATTTCTGTGTTGTCGGAATAAATCTTATATATTTTCATAAATTGTTTCAGAGAAGAAAAAAAAATCGCAGGTACCATCATTAAAGTCAATGTAACTGAAATAAACACTCGTCTAATGTAAACAACGAATAAAAAAAGTTCTCGTAAAACCGCACGTCGTATTCCAAGTGAAACTCAACGTTAGCTTTTCCCTGAAAAGTCGCGCAGAGCGTCAATTTTCCGGTGCCCGGGGCTGGAAAAGACTCCTCTCCTCACTTACAGTTCTATTGCTCGTCGTACCGCGTGCAACTACACCTGTAAACAGCTCTGAAGCGGACGCGCCTACGCTCTCCCTCCTCCCTCTTCTCTCTTCGCCGGTGTCCGGCAGATTATGCGATTCCGTGTCACACGTGGGTGTTCAGCGCGCGAGTAGCTCGTCTCTCTCTCTCTCTCTCTAGCGCTCGCAGAGTAAAGGCACGTGGAATATGATGCGAATGCGGTAGATAGAGGCGTATCGCGTGTACGTCCGACCGACTGGATAAGTCGTTTATCTTTGCTTCGCGGCGGCGGCGGCAACAGCGGCGGCCGCGACGACGGTGCTATGGTATATAAGACGATGGATCTGTAGTTTACAGTTAGATACGAGTGAGGCGATTTTTGCGGATCAGGTTTATCTGTCGGCGTTATCGCCACGCGAGTTTGATTTTTCAGCGACAATGCGTCATAGCTACAAGAGAGATCGTGGCTTGATGATGATGAATTTTTCGAGATTTTAATTGGAGATTTAGATAGGTGGAAATTTTTCGTTAAGTTATGGGGGTAATAAATGTATTTCATTATAAAATATGAGCGAAGGGCTACCGGTTTTGTATATAATTATATTTCAGGAACATATTCTCGTTTTATTGGCAGAGCCGTAGTAGTAGTAAATTCTTTATTCATAATAATCTTGATTAGAATTTTCTAAACGAAAGTCCATAAAGTCGCTCTAACGGTGAATATTGCGAGGGCAATTAACAATATAATAGCAATAACACGATCATATAGAGTATATAAAATTATCATTTCTAGAAAAATCGTACAATATATATATTCCTTTGCTGCCTGACCAAGCCGATAGAAATCAGGTATCCGTGCGCCACTTCATAACTCATGATTTATTGTCTTAATAAAATTGTTCCTTCTAAACAGTATATCTCCGCAGCAACACCGCGTTATTTATCACTCCTCATAAAAATATCGCATACCACCACGAAAACCAAAAAGCTTTCGCTTCACTCGAACGATGAAGAAGAAGAAAAAAAAACACGAGCGAACTCGAGTTAAGTTAAGTAACGGTGTAGTAGCAGCAGCTGCATAGGTGCGCAAGGATGGCTCGTTGATCTGCGCAGCTAAAAACTCTCTGATGAACGGTCTTGCATGTGCGCACGCACTGCTCTTCGGGCCCCGATGATCATCCGGTTCGGTGTACGCCTCTCGTAAGCTGACAGCTCGAGATGACGCTCCTCGGCTCTCGTGCGCGAGAGTTCTGTCACGAGATAAGGCGTCTCTCTTTCTCTCTTTCTCTCAAAGAAGGAGAGAGGATAACGATACATAAGTGAGTGAGAGAGAGAGCGCGCAAAGCAACGTTTGCCAAGGGGATCAAGTTATTAAAGAAATTTGCTACTAAGCATGACCGTTTAATTTAATGAAAATCCCACTTGGCTTTTGTCATTTAAATTTCGTCCGCGAGAGATTTGCAGACGATTTGTCTTTGGACTCAAGAAATAATCTCTCGCGCGCGTTGCGTCAAAATTAATTCCAGTTGAGAAACGACATATTGTTTTCTCATTGAATATCTTTAAAACACACATCCAAGAATTATACATATTTCACCATTTGATATATTCGTTGTCCAAATAAAAACATTAACATTCTAAACAATATATATGTATATATAGCTTATTGAATACAGGGCACACCACAGGAATCACCGCCGACCGGTCTATAAACTCTACAGAGAAGAGTTCTTGCACAGCGTTGCTCTGCTGCTGCGACTTTAATCGTCTCTCTCTCTCTCTCCCGCTCACTAATGCACGTCTCGTAAATTAATGGACACGAGGGCGACGTTCGACTGCTCGACTACTCCGACCAACGACACACACACGCGCGCGGGTGGATAGAGAGAGACTTCTAGGCCGAGAGCGAGCAAGCAACCGATCGAGAGACGCGCAGGGCAATTAATTACACCACGTGCCGCGAATCGCGGTATCGGCGACTTATTACGTCGCGCGATTAATTATGGGAGCGCGAGTGACGTATCTCTCTCTCTCTCTCGTTCCCTTGCGGGGGTTTGCTTTTTCAATATATATACGAAGCTGCTGCTGTTGCTGCTGCTGCTGCTCTCTCGATGACATATTAACGTTTTGCAGGGACCTTATGTAAGCCGATCTCTATTTGCACTGATCCTATCGCCGGGCTAATTCATTATACGGTATGTGTGTGTGCACGCTCGTCGCAGGCGCCCTGTCCCTGACGTCGGGTTGTCATATTTTTTGGCGTAACAATGAGAGCTCGATGACAAATTGAAAGGCTGAAGTAATTAACTTGGTGGTGATTTTTTTACAGTGCCGAGAGACTGGATTGAAAACAATCGTAAACGAGTTGTTGTCGCGTGGAACCGGATTGGATATGTATGACGTCTGAAGGGATTTGTGTATATCATACACACACACACACACACATACCAGATGAGAAAGTTGAAGCAAAAACAGTGTAATTTTCCCTGAATTATCGTATATAAAGTTTGACAATAAATTAGTTGTTCAGCTTCCTGTTTGTCAAAGCGTAGCAGAAAAAGCCTACTGCTGCCATTGTTATTCATACAGTTTCTAAATAATTGGATGAAATTTATCTTCCCCACACTTTCTACCTGCTCTACACGCTATACGTCGGAATTTCCACCGCAAGAATAATGCTCGCGATGAAAATCTTTCATCAAAATTGCTGGCGCGCCGCGCAAATAAGTTTGCGAACAAAAAGCCACCCGCACTAACCGACTGCAACAGCTCAGCTGAAAAATTTTCGAACGGATGTGAACAATTCAGTAGTCACGGGCGTAAAGCGCGTGTTAGTTCGCGCCTCGGGCTCAGATTTGCCAAGTATACACACATATATATATATATATATACACATATAAAACACATAACGAAAGCCATTAGTCATACGCCGGGGAAAACGCGCGTAATAGTTCGCGCGCACTCGGCAGCGTTCATTTACGCAAATATCATTTTTACAGCTGTCTTTCTTTCTCTCGCTCTCAGAAATTACGTTTCCTACCGTTGCTCGTATAATCCGGACACGAGCGAAAAAAAAAGATCGCCTTGTTATCTCGCGCTTGTATATAGAACCCCGCGAGCGATGTCTTACATACAACGCGGAAAGTATATTATACATACACATCGTTTTCTCGAAAAGTTTCGCACGTACAGCGTTCCGCGGAAATTAACCTCAGTGTATAGCGCCCGTTAAGAATTCGTTCTGCCATGCGTGTGTATATATATATATACACACACACACACACCAGCATGAAATGCCTTTATTTAGTCGTGGGCCAGTGCGGAAATTTTCACGAGCTTCTGGGCAAAGCAGCGCTGCACGAGTTGCAATTATTCACGCCCAACGACGCGCCGGCAAGCGTTAAATCGCAAATTAGGCAGTCTGTGTGTATATACCGCTGCCTTGCCAGAACACACACGGCGCTTATATAATTTTTCCGTCCGAGAAACGATAAACAACGCACGCGTCGCTCGGCTTTTTCTCGAATTTGGTGAGCGCTGCTTTAAACATTATAATTAGCGGGCAATGCATCGCTATATATACGTAAAGTCATTCTCGTATAATTTCAGTGGCTCGAACATTCAATTTATCATTTCAGAAAGTTTTTCGTATATGTAAACGAGCGTATGTGTGCGTGTGTGTGTGCGTATGGGAGACGCGTTGAATAATGATACAGAAACCTTTGAGACTCAGCTCAACGCGAGATCCGCATTCTGCAATAGAAATTCCTTGCATTTTTATTTTCCTTCGAGGATACGTATATGTGTGTGTATGTGTGTATCACTATATTTTTTTCTCTCCTTTTTCTTTTTTTCTCGCTGTGTGTACGTGCGCGTTTTGTATCTCTTTTTTCTCTGTATATGTGACTTAAAGTTTTAATGCTCGGGCACGCGCACGTGGAGATCAATGCAACAGGTTTTACTTCCGCGAACTTCCCCTTTAAACACAATCATTATGGCCGCCGCGGCGATTTAAATGATATGCGACGAAGGAAAAGTGAGGGCTTGCGTAACAGCGATTTCAACGCGCGTCGCGCAATACTGTATGTGTATGCATCAACGTGACAATAGCTGGGGAAAAATAACGTTGGCTCTTCTTGAATTATTGCTTCCACATATATATTTTCAGAATAATTCTCGAATATTAATGACTGAACATTGCGTACATTTTTACAAATCACATCATTACCTTGGTATACAACATTTTTTTTTTGTTTTATACCGCACACTGCACATATTTTCGCATCCATCACGGTACTTCTACTTTTTGCCCATCAGCATCTAGATCTCGGCGCATACAACAAACCTATCGGCTTAATATCTCCACATTCCAGTATATATCGCACCGCATACTTATATATATACATACACTCCCTCCCCTGCCGCAGAAATTACGACGGAGCGCGTATAAATACCGGGCGCAAAACAAGAAAGCCAGAAAATGGAATTCTCGAAAAACAACTTTTGTTTTCACGTTGCTGCCGTCGCCGCCGCCACAGCGGCGAGCAAACAGCCTCCAAGGCCAAAGTGCACTTAATTATCTCGACTCACGCAACACTCGAAATTCTATCGAGAGGGAGAGAAAGATCGATATCGGTATATGCCGTATAGCTGCAGTATAGCCAGCGCCACAGTCGTGTCGGCTACTTGATTTATCCGTCAATCGGCGCACGCGCGCGGTACTCGCGAGTAATTACTACACGCTAATTGGCTGATCATAAGCCCCGAGAGTTGGGCTCTCCCTATACCCTTGCCCTATACTACGTTCCATGTGGTTTTCTTTTTTTATCCGAGTTTTTGCACCTTATGCAAGTGTATTAATATGCCGAGTGAAACACGCGTACTGCCGAACGGATGTGGATCAAAGTCTTGCGCGCGGCACTAGTATTATATATTACGCACGGATGAGTTCATTTAGAAGCTCCGAGAGGGTTTCAACATATATATCGTTACATTTTTCCTCCCATGACGTGTCAAGGCCGCTTACACATTCAATTGTTGTTCCTCTTTTCTCTTCCCTTTTTTCACAAATTCGAATGTTTTGTGAATGGTGTATGTGTGACGTTCTCCTGTAATTTGCACATCGAGAACACATGGGGCGCGTGCGCGCGCTGCTCGGTTGGACGCGCGCTGACAATGTTAAAAACGGCCAGCGATAAAAAAAAAATATCGGTATTGCGCGCGCGCAGGGAGACGCTCCAGTGGCGGCGGCGTCGTCGTCGTCGTCGGCGGCATACGAGGTCATTTGGTCGCCGGTGAAAGTACAGGTTAACGTACTTATGCGAACGATTCGCGACGAGCATGTATGTGTATGTGTGTATATAAACTCGCAATTCGCAAGCCAACGAGTCGCTAAAAAATCCGGAGCGCGCACGCATACACACGCGTGTCTACTTTTCCTTTTTCAATAAACGCGTAAATATTAATGGAACCAGTTTAATTTTAGATATCAACAGGGCCCGATAATAAACAATCGCGGGCTTCATCTTATCCCGCGCCTTCATTCATTCGCTGACGATTCCTATAAGTCACGGGAGGAGTTTGTTCCTCGAGTAAACAAACCACTCTCACGGCCACTCCTGCCATCGCCTCTGAATGGACTACACTCGTGGAGTCAGTTCTCCTGAATTCAGAGCCCAGAAAAATGACGGACACCGGAATCTACTTTAGTGCAGATAGTAAACCCGCCCGCGTGAAATATCAACGCGCGTATCGTCGTCCCCGAGCTTGTATATATAAAATCACACTCGAGCGATTCATAAACCCCTCCCTAACAAAAGGAACGCAGCGACGAAAGGGTCGATTGTAAAATGACGAGGCTCCTAATGAAGTGTTTTTCGTACAGCACACAAAGGCACTCGTGCGCGCGTCGCCAAAGCTATATAGGTAGCAGAAACGTTTATCGCTAATTAGCGCGTGCGGTCGGCATGTGCACTCCGGCGCTAATCAAAGAAATTTACGAGTCTGCCACCCCGTGCTACTATCCTCGTTCACGGGAGCATCCACGCCCTACCTGCGGAACCCGTATATATGAGAAATTCTACGGGAAATGTCAAACAAGTGCGTGCTAAAAATATATAAACATTTTTTGGCAATACTTATTATGTATACAACACCAATAGTGCAATATTTAATGTCATGTATATAAGCAGCTAGATAACCATT